>CAUYRT010035208.1:0-85889 GCA_963574885.1 Lepilemur ruficaudatus
TAGTCCCAGCTACTCGGGAGGCTGAGGCAGGAGGATCGCTTGAGCCCAGGAGTGTGAGGTTGCTGTGAGCTAGGCTGATGCCACGGCACTCTAGCCTGGACAACAGAGTGAGACTCTGTCTCAAAAACAAACAAACAAACAAACAAAAAAACCCCAGAAGATTAGATGCAGTTGTAAGGAAAATTAGTGAACTGGAAATTACACAGTAGGCCACATGAACAATAAAGACAAAAATGAGCAGTAAAGAAAAATGAAGAATAGGTTAAAAAGGTTCAAAATACTTCTGATAGGAATTTTAGGAAGAAAGAATAGACTGAAAGAGACGATGTGCAAAGAGACAGTGGCTTAGAATTTTTCAGAACTGATGTGAGGCATGAAACTTCAACTTGAGGAAGCTCAAAGAATTTCCTTCCACCCTGGCTCATCATAGTGAAATTGCAGAATTTCGAAGACATGGGAAAAATGTCTTAAAAGCAACCAGAGAAAAAGCGTGGGTTATATACAGTGGAGCCATGATGAGTGACAGGAGCTTCATCAGTGACAAGCCCAGAGGTCAGTGTGAGAACAGTGCTCACTCTGCCTTTCCTAGGACGGTGTCGAACCCAGAGAAAGTTCTCCCTGTTTGTGTATGGGATGAACTGAAAGAGATGGAGAAGTGGCTTTGTAGCCACATAAAAATGGATTTCTGGATAGAGAAAAAATTATCCGCCTGGAGGTACAGCGTTGTGAGAAAGAACTTGGAGTCAAAAGATCCAAGTCCTACTTCTCTTTACCATGTGACTTGGGACTTCTCTGAGCTCACTTTATTCTACTCTGGAACGGGGTCTACGTGGCCCTCCGTGCACATCAGACGCAACCCATGGCTACTGAGCACTCTGCAGCCCTCACCCAGCGCTGGCCCGGAGACTGTGTCATCTGCTGATAATAAGACAAAGCCCCTGAGCCCGGCAGTGCCGGCCTGGCAAGGGGGGGGGAGGCTTCTGCAGAGCACTGCTCACCACCCAGGTGACACGTGCAGGGACAGCTGTAGGTGCAGGGCGCCCTGCGTGTGCAAAGGGATACAGGTGGCAGGGGCTGCAAGATCGAGAAGAGGCAGGAGGAGAGGGTAGGAGGTGTACATTTTAGTGGAGAAAACGTCACAGAACAGGCGTTTACATGCACGGACCATTGTGGAAAACGCCGGGCTTGTTGCATCAGAAAATCATGCAGTGGAGCAAGACGGGAGGGTCAGCGAGGCAGGAGGGGAGGAGGGGAAGCAGAGAGGTGGGCCAGGGCTTCTGTGCCTGGCCGAGAACCCCGGATTTCACCCGGGAAGGCAGGAGGTGCCAGCGGAGGCCTGTTGTTGCTGCCCTGCCGGCCTTGCCGGGGGACAGCACCAAATGCAAGCGTGTCCTCCTCAGCGCTCTGCACACACACGGAAAGCTGGGCGGTGGGCAGACGAGAGTTCGGGGTGAGGATGACACCCTGTGACTGGGCAACACTCCGCCTAGCTGCCATTTCTGTCTCAACAGGTGATGAAATCCTGGAACTCAACGGGGACTCGATGGCTGGACTAACTCATCAGGACGCGCTGCAGAAGTTCAAGGTGACTGTTCCTTTTCAGTACGTGCCAGCTCCAGGGATTCCAGGCACAGGGACCAAGCCCTCGGCACCCAACCTGCAAACTCGAACTGTGGGACCCTGCACACGGCGGCTCGCTGCTGCCAGCCTTGGCGCAGTGTTAAAGGAAGACCTTACTCAGAAAATAATAGTGTGGTCAGGATGGTTGTCGGGGGGTGGTTTAAACTGCTTAAGATGTGTACAACTTCTTGAAAACATCCCATGTATTCATGTGTATTTGACATACTTACAAATGTTCTTTAAGGCAATCTCTAAAAGATATTTTGTGATACTTACTGATATTTGGAGTCTGTGTCCAGTTAGTTCACCCCAAGCCTCTATCATCCGTCTATCTGGCATGCCATAGCACGTATGTGTATGTGCATACGAACATGTCATGCATGCAATGTGTAACACGTATGAATGTATGCACATGTTTACGTGTTATACACGCACACACGGCTGCGTCTCCGTGGAGCATCTTACCACTGATCCTCCCGGAGGCCGGCGTTCTCCCCCTCCCGATGGCCGCGGGGGCTGTAGCGTCTCCCTCTCCTTTCAGCAAGCCAAGAAGGGGCTGCTCACCCTCACGGTGAGGACCCGCCTGACGTCGCCGCCGCCCCCGTGCAGCGCCCTGTCCCCCCCGCTGTGCCGCTCTCTCAGCTCCAGCACCTGCGTCACCACGGACGGCGGCTGCTTCGCCTCGGAGAGCCCCCCGGCGCCTGCCAGCGCCGCCAAGCCCAACTACAGGATCATGGTGGAGGTTTCCCTGCAGAAAGGTAGGGGTGCTGCGACCGGGGTCGGGGGACGCCGCCACCCTCCTCCGCCTGCCGTCTGGGTCCCCAGTGCTGGCCGGGTCACCCGGCTTTCCTCCTGGAGTCAGCCCGGGAGCCGGGTGGGGTGTTGTCTCCCGGCGGGTTTTACGGCCACTGCTGGGCCGGGCTGGGCAGCCACGCCCAGTCCTCTGCTTAGAGAAGCCCAAGGTGCACATTTAAAACCCGGTCCGTGTGTCCTGGCGCAGTGACTGGAATAGAGCAAACAGAGCACGCACAAATCACACGCAAAACGACACCTGCCCATGGACACGGTGGACCAGGAGTTGTAGCCCTGCAGCCGGTATGCGAGGGGACCTGGGGCGGGTCGCTGCTCCTTCCCCCGGCCTCTGTTTTCTGGCCCGTGGCCAGAGAGCCCGAGTCCTCACTCGCTCGGACGTTTGGGGACCAACGGCGATTCCCTTTGCCACCCCAGCTGTGCTAGTGGGCTCGGGAGGCCCTCTCTGCCAGGTGTGCCGAGCTGGCACCTGCAGGAGGAAGAGGAGGCAGCGTGGCTCAGAGCCGGGCTCCAGCGGGATCCTAGGGGCAGAGAGAGGGCGGCCTGGCCAGGCGGGGCAGGTGAGGGGTGAGGTCGGAGCGCTCAGCGGAGGCACAGACAGACCCTGTTGGTGGCTCGATTCTCTTCTGATCACAATGGGAAGAAGCCCTTTAAGGGTTTCTAAGCCGGGAAATGAGACGTCAGCTTATGCTTTAAAAAATGTCCCCTAGGTTTCTCTGTGCCCATGAGCCTGGCAGGGCCCTTGGCGTGAATGCCAGCAGCTGACAGGTCTGGGCTGGCCTGGCCCCCCAGCTGCATCGGCCCTCAGGGAGTTTACCGGGCAGACACGAGAGGGGAGAGACACAGCCTCAGACTGCTGTTTCCCCGAGGGGATTTTGCTCATTTTGTGTGATGCAGCTTCCCAGCCTCCACGCCCAGAGAGTGGGTTTCCACAGCGTTTGGGGGAGGCCCCGAGACCTACACTGCAAATGAGTCTGCCAGGCCATCTGGGCGCTCACCAGGCTGGAAACTCCTGCTCTGGTCAGGAGACCTGGCTTCTGGGAAGGGCTCTGACCTCTGCTCATGGGCCGTGCCATAGCCGGAATTCTCACCCATCACGTAGACTGGCCAATGACTGGCTGGCATCCCGAGGGGGCTGCTGCGAGGAGCAGCGTGGGAAGGCGGAGCACTCGCCAAGAGCTTTGCCAGTCTCACCTGCGCCTCAGAGAGGGCCCTGCACCACTCCATCCCGTCCTCCTTGCTGGCTGCACCCCGTCTTCCAGGCCTTTCCACGTTGGAGAGCCCCAGGCCTCTCCCCCCACACGCTGGGGTCCCGTCCGGTCCCCGGCCCTCAGACCACCCACGTGCTCCGGCACTCACACCTGGAGCTCCCGCCCTGGATAGGTTCCAGGTCCACGCGGGCAAAGGTCTGCTCCCCACGCGCAACGGGACACTCGCAGCCCTTCGTGGGCCGCTCGACACCCAGCCTGGTCCCCAGAGCCCGGCCTCCGTGGTTCCCCTGTTGCCATAGAAACCGCATCCGCATCCCCCTCTCTCCAGCCAAGACACCCTCTGCGTTGTTTTGATTTTAGTTATTAAATTCTTACATTTCACCCGTCAGCAAGTCTGTCTTCATGACGTGGTCCACCTGCTTTTCTCCGTCTGCGCGCGAGCCGCGGTCCCGGTCACCGCTGTCTTGCCGCCTCTTCCCGCCTCCTGGTCTCCACCCCTGACCACCACAGCCCTCTCCTCGCAGCGGCCAGACATCGGCCAAAGCAGGAATGTGGTCCCGTCAGCTCCTTGTTCACAGCTCTGCCACAGCCTCCCTTCGCAAGGCAGGGCGGAATCTGCCCTGCTATCTCTCGGGTCCCCTCCCCAGCTACCCCGTGGAGGCCGCCCTGGCCTTTCCGGTCCTGCAGCCTGGCGCTCCCTTTTGCCCCGGGCCTTTGCACCGGCTGTTCCTGCTGCTGAGGCGCTCTGCCCCAGCCCCATCCCTCGCTCGCGCTTGCCGTTCCTATTTTAGCCTGAGCGTTGTCTCTTCTGAGGCCTGGGGTGGCCATCGCTGCTGGCCAGCACGTTCCCCATCCGTTGTCCCCACGATACTGACCACCCTCCAATACCTCCCTCCCTCCCTCCCTCCCTCCTTCCTCCCTCGTCTTTCCCCACTCGACCCCACTCTCCCTGCTCTGCCGTGGCCACGGTCCTGACCCTAGAGCCTGCACACATCTCACCCTCCGAGAATGTGGGCGGGACGAGAGCAATAAGTAGACGCCACTGGCTGACCACCGCGCCGAGAAAGCTCATCCCGCGTCTCCCCCGACCCTGCCTTGCAGAGGCTGGCGTGGGCCTGGGCATCGGCCTGTGCAGCGTCCCCTACGTGCAGCGCGTCTCGGGCATCCTCGTGCACACGCTGTCCCCGGGCTCTGTGGCGCATCTGGACGGACGACTCCGGTAGGTCTTTGCCTCTGTGTTTGACTAGACCCCCGACTTCCAGCGAGGGCAGTATCGGGGCCTTGATTTGGGGTGGGATATTTGGAATGATCTGGGCACGGCGCAGAGCCTCGTTCCCCACTCGTGGTCCCTGGACCCGCGGCCTCAGCGTCACCGGGAGTTGGTTAGAAACGCAGCAGCCCAGACGTCCCACCCAGACCTGCATCTGGATCACAGACCCCCTGAACCCTCGTGCACGTCACAGCCTCAGAAGCATCGTCTCAGAGGACGCCAGTCCACCCCAGACAGCATGAGACCAGCACGCTTTAATTCAGATTTAGCTCACGTAGAATTCACAGTGGCGTAAATGGGAGCTTCGATGAGGTTTACTTGTGAGCTCTCAATGGAAAATGCAGCCTGATTTTAAAAATTAGTGGCCTAAATACACTTACTTGTTGGCATAAAAAAATACTTTCGGGTACTCCAGGTATATTTCTTTACAAATAGCTTCTAGAGGAGTACAAATCTAAATTTTCTTTTTAATAAGTGATCTGAATTTGGTTGAAAAAAAAACCCCATGTTATTCCAATGTAACTTGTTACAACTTGTGACTCTCCTACGGTGTCCCGACCTCATGCTCAGCTCCGGCATTCCTGTGTGGGACAAATATGTCACTTCTCACTGGGTTTGGGTCTTGCTGAATCAGGAGAGTTTTGCCATATTTTTGAAGGGTCTCCTATAATCGCAGGATGTGGAAGGGCAAGCCCTGCTCACGAGGGTATCTTGATGGAGCGTCTGAGTCAGAAAGGGGTTTGCTGCTGTCACCTGCGGGAGAGACAGCTGAGCTGCTGAGCCGCTGTACCAGCACCTGGGACATGCTATAGTCCTGGTCACCTCAGACAGAGGGGGCCTCCCTCCTAGACCTGCAGCAGCTAGGAGGGAGCTTCTGGAAGCTTCTGCTTTCCTTGGCATCCGGTGCTATATGACGGTGATCTTCAGTTTGTTACATCCATAAAAAAACCTGTGCTCCCTTAGCAAGGGTGA
This sequence comes from Lepilemur ruficaudatus, assembly GCA_963574885.1. NCBI lineage: Eukaryota > Metazoa > Chordata > Mammalia > Primates > Lepilemuridae > Lepilemur > Lepilemur ruficaudatus. Next base: position 5,884 of record CAUYRT010035208.1, read on the forward strand.
AGGGCTTCAGCTCGGCAGGAATACAGGAAAAGGAAGCCCCAGGCCCCGGCAGGAGGAACAGGGAAGTCGGCCTCAGGACGCCCAATTTGCAGTCCTGGCCCTACCGGTAGCCAGCTGGGCCCTGGCTCTGCAAACTGCAGCCTGTCACCTGTCACCTGTGTGCTCGTTGGTTCCCGTACTGCCTGTGGCTGTGGCCATCACGCTACAGCCACAGAGCCGGGGAGTTGCGACAGGGATAGTGTCGCAGAGTGCGCTAAACCTTAAAACGTTACTCTGGGATCCTTTACAGAAAGATTTTCTCAATCCCTGAGCTGAGTCTTATCAGGGAAATCATCTCACACCCTGTGCCTCAGTTTCCCCATCTGTGAGGGGAAGGGGACTGGATTGCATGGATGCTCCACGTATCTGTGCGGCCCCGACTTTTCTACCTGATTTGGTTTTGTGTTTCGGTTGCCACCAACTGCCTTCCCACCTCACAGCTAGAGTGAACCCCGCCGCCTGCTCTCCTCATTTCTTTCTGGAGGGGCCCCGCCCGCTGCTTTCCTGCAGAGTGAGTTTCCTTTACCTTCCAGCACACGCAGGGTGATGTTAGGCCCCACACCGACATCCCGTGTGTGCCGTGTTAGAGCCAATCCTTCCTCCTGGCTCCTCTGCTCACGGGCGCGCTGAGGCCCAAAGGGCGTGGCGGATTAAATCGTGGCTAGTTGACTAGTTGGTTAAACCACACCCTCAGTCTTAGGCGTAGTTAAATGGGAAAAAGCAGGAAAGTTACAGAGGAATCTTGTTACTGTCGACCCACTGCGGGCACGAGGTATCTCCACCCTGCGGTCGTGCGCGAGGGATGTGGGTCGTGCCGCTTTGGCCTGCCGCGTTCTGAGTGCTGGTCCGGCGGCTGGGGGGGGTCCCCTCCGCGATGTGATTTTCAGATCTCATCCAACAGCCCAGCCAGGAGCGGGCCCAGGGCAGCAACCCCCCAGATGCCAAAGCGTTCCACTCGCTGACGCCTCCCTGCCGGCGCTTCCGCAGGTGTGGCGATGAGATTGTGGAAATCAATGATGCCCCTGTGCACTGCATGACACTCAACGACGTCTACGCCATCCTGAGTCACTGCGACCCCGGTCCGGTCCTCATCACCGTCAGTCGCCACCCGGACCCACAGGTAACGCCCGCTGGGAGATGCTCCGCGTCCCAGCCTCGCTCTTGCAACAGCAAAATTGAAATGGAAATGGATAAAGACAGAGATGTCGTTGGCTGGGTTTGGACCCGAGTTCCCAAGAGCCTGTTCCAAGTTTCCATGGGAACAGACGTCTGCAGCGGAGGCCCGCGAACAAGCTCCTATTCACCAAAGGCGATTGGCTTAACTTAGGGGGCCCTTGTAGCTGAGTTGCAAGTTCCAGGGCAGGGAGATAGAGACCTGGGGTCCCGGCCAGCAGATGCAAGATGCATCCACTGGGAACCCACCGTGGCCGTGTCTGGAGCTGGCCCTGGGACTACAGAGACCTACTGAGCAGTCCTGCCCTCCGGGTGCTCGCGGTCTCAGCGGAGAGACCAACATGGAAAGGCCGGCAGAGTGGTGGGAACACAGGGACGCGGCAGGGAAGGGCTTAGAAAGCAAGAAACACCAGAGGCCAGTTTTCTACAGGCACAGAATTTGAGGCAGGTCATTCGAGGCAGTAGGAACACAAAGCTGGAAGTTGCGGAGTCGGGAAGGGGCCGACACGGAGGAGAGGGCAGGTTCAGTGGGGCCGGGGTGTCGGCGCTGGGGTGAGAGCGATTGGAGCAGAGGCGGGCCAGCGTTGCAAAGGCTTCACCAGGATGCTGAGGCGTTTGCATCTGTTCTGAGTGTAGTAAGGAGCTAGGGCAGGTCTGTGGCTGTAGGTGCCGGCTGTTCATTTCTTTAGCCTTTGATTGTGTCGCAGAAGACAGGATGGAGTGGGCGGGGTGTGAGGGAGGAAGGAAACAGGTGGTGAGGGCTTGAGCCCAACAGCAGATGTGCGAAGAGGTTAGAGAAGGGGCAACAGGAGGTGACACTTGGGCAGAGTGGAGGAGAGCTGGTGGCCCCGGGGCGAGAGAGGCGGGAGCGGGGTGACTGTCTACACCGGAGGAGAGAGTGATGGAAACATCACCACCGGCAGAGAGAGGAGGAGTGAGAAGCAGGACTGGGAGGGACCAGAATGATCTCGGTGTGGGACGTGAGGAGACGGAGCTGCCTGGGGGGTGTCCAGGGGCAGGTATCCGGTAGGCAGCTCAGGGCTGATGGTGATTCGGTGACACCTGGCTGGAGCTGGGCTCAGGAGGTGACAGCGTGACATTGGTGACAGCACTCCAGGGACCTTGGAGTAACGACCACCACCATTCATTCAAGCCCTAGCCTGTGCTGGCACGTTTGCCAAAGGCATGACGTCACAGCCGCATTGGGCGGTGTGGCTCTGAAGTCAGTGTGGCTTCCCCCCAACCCCAATTTACAGATGAGGAAACTGAGGCTCAGGAAGGAAAAGGAACTTGCCCAGTGGCGGTGCTACTCAGAAGCTACGATTTAAACCCTTCAAAGCCTGTGCTCTTGACTCGCTGACTCCTAAACCCCCAGCAAAACCCCCAGCGGGCAGGAGCTGGGGTGCGGTCAGGAGCCGGGGTGCGGGCAGGAGTCAGCTGTGGGAAATGGGTGGGAAATGGAACGAGGGGAGATTGACACATGGCTGGAGCCGCGGCGTCCAGCCCGGCCGCGCGCAGCCGTGGCACAATGATGCTGAACGCACTAGGCACAAGCACCCTTCTTACTGGAGGCAAACAAACACTTGGCCTATATCTCTGGGCAGCAGAAGGAAAGGAGGGTCCTAACCAGTCCCTCAGTGGCCCTTGCTGCCTTTAGGACTGGGACAAAGAGCAGTGATGCAGGAGCCAGGGTACGGGCAGGAGTCAGCTGCGGGCAGGAGCCGGGGTGCGGGCAGGAGCTGGGGTGCGGTCAGGAGCCGGGGTGCAGGCAGGAGCCAGGGTACGGGTAGGAACCAGGGTGCGGGCAGGAGCCGGGGTGCGGGCAGGAGCCGGGGTGCGGGCAGGTGCCGGGGTGCGGGCAGGTGCCGGGGTACGGGCAGGTGCCAGGGTGCAGGCAGGTGCGGTGGCCCTGGCTGGAGAGATGGACACACGCCGGAGGCTGCAGAGCTGAGGGCCTTGGGAGTGAGGGAGTCGGGGTCCCCACTGCTCGGACAAGGCAGCCAGGACAGGCAGGGTTCGGGGCTGCAGGAAGGCACCTGGGCAGGGGAGGCCCCGGGGCCCAGGCAGCAGGTGGAGAGAAGACAGCTGGGCCTAGCATCGGGGGGCCTGACCCATGCCCCACCCCCTGCTCATGCATGGACAGAGACCCTGGGCCATTCATCCAACCTCCAGGCGTCTCTGGCTGGCAAATCCACATGGAAAGCGGTCCTGCCCTACGGGACTGCAGGGATGGCACCGCTCCTCTGTCCAGAGTTTGCCATCTGCAGGGCATTGGCCCAGCACGTTAATGGATTTGTTACTTTCTTATTGAGTAAAATACACAATGTGAAATTTACCATCGTAACCATTGTCAGTGTTCAGAGGCATTAAGGACAATCTTTGTACAACCATCACCACCCTCCACCGTCCCCAGACGGATCTTCCCATCTTGCAGAACGGAGCTCTGCGCTCGTTAGACTCCCTGTTTCCCCTCCCCCAACCCCCGCCAACCGCCACCTCCCTGCCGCCTCTCTGCAGTCAGATGCTCCACCCCGAGCTCTGCCCCTTCTCCTCCTGCCTCTTTGATTCTCGACGGCTCTTCGTGCCTCACGTAGGTGGACTCGTAACATTTGTCCTGTTGCGACTGGCTTGTTTCACTTAGCAGAATGTCTTCAGGGTTCATCCACCTGCTGTAGCGGGTGTCGGAATTTCTTTCCTCTTTAAGGCCAAATAATGCTCCGTGGTACGTATGTCGACCACGTCTTATTTGTCTCCAGGTGGTGAACGCTTGAGTTGCTTCTACCTTCCGACTACTGTGAATAACCCTGCGATGAGCATGGAGTAGGCGTCTCTCTCTGCGATGCTGGTTTCAGTTCTATTGGGGTTTATAGCCGGAAGTGGAGTCGCTGGATCATACGATAATTCTATTTTTACTCTTTTGAGGCGCCTTCACACTATTTTCCATTCCGCGTTTTCCATTCCCATCAACGGTGCGCAAGGGTTCCAGTTCCTCCAGACCCTTGTCGACACATTTTCCTGTGTGGTCGCCATCCCGACGGGTGTGGAGTGGCATCTCGCTGCGGGTGTGATTTGCGTCTCCCTAACGCTCAGGGCTGCTGGCATCTTCCCGTGGGCTTGCCGGCCATTTGCATGTCTTCTTTGGGGAAATGTCTATTCGAATCCTGTGCCCAGTTTTTAATGAGGTTGGATTTTGTTGCTGTTGTTGAGTGGCAGGAGCTCTTTATATATTCTAGACCTTAACCCTTTATCAGATATGTGATTTGCAAATATTTTCTCCCGTTCTGTGACTTGCCTTTTCACTGTGTTAATTGTGTCCTTTGAGGCTCAGAGTTTTTAAATTTCGACGTAGTTCAATGTATCTACTTTTTCTTTTGTTTCCCGTACTTTTGATGACAAATGATTTATTTTTTTTAAACTCTGTGCCCTCACCGTGAAGTGGGCTTTGCTGTCATTATTTTACAAAAGAAGAGATTGTGGCTTAGAAGGTTGAGTGACTTGTCTAGGTGCCCACAACTAGGCAGAACGCGAGTCTGTTTGACTCACACTCCTCCAAAGTGACGGTGACCCGTGAGCACGACACGGACAGCGTGACGGTTATGGTGACGGTTGTGGCTTTGCTGTCGATGATGACGCTGCCACAGCGGCGCTGCCGAGAAAGGAATAGTGCAGAGGCCAACTCCAAAGTGGTGACTTTGCCTAGAGTTTTGCAGCAAACAGTGGGGCGAAGGTTGGGGAATTGGGAGAAGCCACCTTGGGAATTCCTTTATTGATAGACTTTGGACCTTGTCCAGAGGAGCCATCGGTGTCCAGGCTGTTTCTGGAGGCAGAATTTTCCGGCTGTTTTTAGCGTGGTTTGGAAGGAAAGAAACTAGAACCCCAGGCCCGGCCTGGGGGCTGGAACAGGCCCGGGAGCCTGATGCAGGGGCGTCCGCTGTTTGTTTGAGGAGGTGCCTGACGTTTTCTAGGTCTCTGAACAGCAACTCAAAGAAGCTGTGGCCCAGGCTGTGGAGAACGTCAAGTTCGGAAAGGAGAGGCATCAGTGGAGTCTGGAAGGTGAGACAAACGGTGAACTTTGACTTGAAATACCTTTGCCTGCCCAGAAAGCACAGGATTTAGCCATTTGCCCACCTCCTACCCGAGGAGTACATAGTAGGACGGTCATCACAGACACACGGGCTACATAGACAAAGGTCGAAACCAGCAGCCACCAGCTAATTTGGCTCACATTTTTGCTTTGTTTGGAAGACACAAGGTCTTTAAAAGCATCTGAATTGGAGTTGCTAGCGTGGAAGGTGCTCTCCCTGTGGCTCCCGCCTCTGCCTCTGTCTGATGCAGGTTGCCACCCACACACGGCCCGTGCAGGCGTCTGAGCTTGCAGCCCCTGGTCTGGGCATGTGACATCTAGCATGTATTGGGTTCTTATAATGTCAGACGCTGTGCTGGGTCATGCGTTATTTCACGTCTAATTTTGATGCACCTTTTGTAGGAAAAAGTGAGCCCCCAGAGGCTCTCTTGCTCAAAGCCACGCCACTAGTGCACAGGGGGTCTGGGATGGGAACCCCCTGGCTTGACTCCCAGGGCCAGCCCCTGGGCATAGCCAAGTCATCGTGGAACATCCTCCATGTGACAGAACAATGTGCGACCATTAGCATCGATACTGGCAAGGAGCTTAAATGATCTGGAGAACGTCCGGAGAAAAGAACAGAGCGTAGAATTTTATTCAGCCGTGGTCGACTGTTTCTCCCCATGCGTCAGGCCCACACGCTCAGGAAAACATGCCGGAGAAACTCATCACAGTCTGACAGTCGCTGTCTCTGGCTGACGGGGACACGGGTGGATTTTCACTGTCACTCCTTTCTTCCCGCGGCTGAGTTTTCTCTAAGGAGGGCGCGTTACTTTGTGACCAGGAAAGCGCAAACGAAAACTTTTTCTTGAAAGAGAGTGTCCACTGGGAGCCTGGTTGGCCTGGGTCCTTTCCTAAGGTCTAAGGTAGCAGTCAAGGGACCCCTGGCTCTCCTGGCCCTCGCGAGAATGAGCTGGGATTTGAGCAAGAGACTCGGCCTCAAGCTGCTCCCACCCCTCGAGCTGGGGTTTTAGGAAAGGGACATCTCCGGCAGCTGCAGCAGAGAGAAGGGCCTCCGGAGCACGTGGGGGCCTAGAGCTCCGGCAGGGAGCACGGAAGGGCTGCAGGGAAGGGACAGGGAAGGGGGGCTCCGGCTAAGGACCTGGTCTCTGCCCTTCCTCATCCTCAGCTGGAAAAGCCTTTTGGTATGAGGTTCAAGGTGCCTTCCTGGGTCGTCTCTGTCTTTGTTGTGGAGCCTCAAAACCAGCCCAGCACCCCCGGAATCATCATCCCTGTTTCACAGATGCAGATGGGCAGTGTTGCAGGCGGGGTCCCCATTTGGCTGCGCTGTGTTTATTAGCTAGTGTCCTGGGAATCACACCTGCGGGGGGAGCGAGGAAGCGGGGGAGGTGCAGGGGAAGGGAGGGGCTGAGACACAAACCCAGAGCTTCTTTCGGCCACCCCCGGAGCAGCCAACGTGGCCGGCAGAGTTGCCCGAGTCGGCAGAAATGGCTGGGACTCTACGGCCGTCTCCGTCAGTCCTGGGGACGGGCTGCCCTTGGGCGCGGTGGCTCTGGGCTGCAGCATCCTGGGAAGGGCCAGCAGCTGCTGCTGGCGCTCCCCACAGCCGGGACACCGAGCTCTTCCTCGATGGGTGGTCTGGGTGGCATGTCTCCGTATCTGCCCCATGCAGGCTCAGAAAGGTTGGGTGGTTTTCCCAGCCCAGGGTCAGGGTGGGCACGCCCGGACCAGAGTAGCCCCAGGTGGGAAGCAGGCAGCGGTGTGCCACGTGCCGCCTGCAGCGGTCCCAGCGAGGCGCAGGGTCCTTGTCCTCGACGCTTGGCACTGGAGGTTCACGTGTGCTTCCCGCGCAGGTGTCAAGAGGCTGGAGAGCAGCTGGCACGGGCGCCCCACCCTGGAGAAGGAGCGAGAGAAGAGCTCGGCGCCCCCCCATCGCAGAGCCCAGAAGATCATGGTCCGCTCCAGCAGCGACAGCAGCTACATGTCCGGGTCCCCGGGGGGCAGTCCCAGCAGTGGCGTCGGGGCTGAGCCGCGGTCCTCGCCCTCGGACCTGGAAGCCAGCACACACGGCCCCAACCCGCCCCTGGGGCGGGAGCCGGGGCTGCTTCCCGTGGGGTCCTCCAGGCCGCCCCAGGAGAGCCCACCCCTGCCCGAGAGCCGGGACGGCCACCCGCCGCCGCGACTGAAGAAATCCTTCGAGATTTTGGTGAGGAAGCCCACGTCCTCCAAGCCCAAGCCTCCACCCAGAAAGTACTTTAAAAGCGACAGCGACCCTCAGAAGAGTCTCGAGGAGAGAGAGAACTCCTTATGCCCTTCTGGGCACACGCTGCCCACCTGCGGCCAGGTAAGAGGAGTGTCCGCGTGTGGAGGGCTTTCCTGCCACAGCCGCTGTCCCTGGGCATCGCTGCAGAGCCAGCAGGGCCAGAGCGGAGGTCCTCCTGTCCCGCCACAGGGACGCTGACGCTTAGGACTCAGTTGAGGACTGTGGGAAGGCAGCTCTGAAGGCTGGCAAATCCAGCCCTGCCCGCTGGCCTCTGGGTTCCCATGCGTGACATTCTGGGACCTTGGTCGTTTCTCACACTCACCCTGGTGGAAAAACACCGGCACTCGCGGGGGAACGGGGGTCTCTACGCAGGGACCTTGGGCGCTCTGCTGGCGGGAGGACAGTTGCCTACGTAACTGAAAGGGGACGAGAGCCATCACCTGTCCCTTCAGTGGGTGGAGTGACGCGATTGTGGGCAATATGCTGTTTCCCCCGTCAGCCATGCCTCCCGCTTCCTTAAACCCGATCCGTCCAAGGCTAGACGTAGCCACCGAGGGAAGCAGCTCCCGGAACCGAGGCGCCGCAGGGCTCCTCGCCGTGGGGGTCCATCACGCCCAGACACCCCCACCTTGCAGAGGGCCAGGCAGCGCGGTGGAGAGTCCCAGCCCATGCACGTCCTCTCTTCCTCTTTACTGTGGCTGACAATGGAGAGGGACCCGGTTACGCCAGGAGGCAGCTGAGACGCCTGCCCAGGTCCAGGGCGCTGGGGGGGGGGTCATGGTTCCCAGTGCTCCACCGCCTGCCCCGGGCAGGGCAAGCGCCTCTGGAAATTCCCTAAAACCATCTGTAACCAGGTCCACAAAGGTCAGGAGGGGTGAGAGACCCAAGCGGCTGGGGGAGGTGTTGAGTAGGAGGAGAAAGTCGGGGGAGGAAGCCAGGTTACAGCAAAGGAAGAGTAACTGCAGCTCCCCCTCCTCCTTTGAGCAAGCATTTCATTTCCCTTCGGGCATCGGGCACTGAAGGGGGACCTGGGCGTGCTCAGCGGGGGCCAGGCCAGGACTGTCCCCAGGGCAGGGAGCTGTCTAGGGAGCAGACCTCCGCCTCCTCCCCCAGGGGCCGTGCCGTGGGGGATGGTGACAGTTCTGCCACTGCTGTCCTCTGTCCCCTGGGCTTTGTCCCCTCCTCCCACCACCTTTCCACAAGGCAGAGCTGACACAGCACATGGCCCTGGGCACTGGGGGCGCAGAGAAAGGGCGAGAGCACGAGGGAAGCAGGGAGCCGCTGGCTGGACGTCACTCCTCCTGACGCTCCCCGACCCTCCCTGGGGACGTCTCGCCGAGTGTCCTCCTCCTTGGTCCCGGGGTGCGCTGTTCTCCCCCGTTTCTCTCCGGGGTCCCTTCCCAAGCTGCTACGGAAGACCCCCAAATCCCTCCCGTCTACGCTAACTCAGGGCACTTTCGAAACCAAAATGACCTTCGGGATTTTGTCTTGAACAAAAAGCCAATTCTCTCTCTTACAGAAAATCAGCTCAATCTGTCACCTGTGTTAAAGAAAAAAACCATCCTCTCTCTGCCAAGTCCACATCTCTGTCCCTCTCTGCTTCCTCCCCCTTCCTCCCTCATCCCCCAAACGCCGTGCCAGGAACGCCAGTCGGAGAAAGATTTGTGTAAAGTCAAACCTATTTCAGGGGCTAACTTTGAAAACCTCCATGCAGAGGCTGTACCGTCAGATGCGTTGATGAAAAGACAAGGCAACTCGTGTCTGTTGTGAGATGGGAGCTGGGCTGACCTCCGCGGCAGGTGTCAAACGTGCCGTCTGTACGAGCGCTGAGAATCGTGGATGGGGACAGACGTCGGCTCACAGTGCTCCCGGCCGGGAGAAATTAAACTCCATCCACGCGTCATTCCTCCCGTGTGATGAGCGTCTTGGAGACGACCAGCCTATTATTTTAAGCTTCTAACGCCGTGGCCTAGCCTTGCTTTTTCAAAGGACTGGCCCAAGATTTCCAACGATTCCCGTGGGCTGCTTGATCTCTCGGCATTTGCGAAATGCTCTCCTGCAGCTCGGCGTGCGGAGGGCAGCGCGGGCCAGGCCCGTGCCCCGCAGACGCACTTCCCGCTTGCGCTGACCTTTCCTTCCCGAAGAGCGTTCACTGTCAACGTCGGTGTTAATCCTCAGGCCATGGGCGCTTGCCGTTTCTGTTTTAGTCCCGAGTGATGCGTCTGTCCCTCCTTCCTCCTTCCTCTCTGGGAGGAAGCCCGCAGCCGTGCCAACGGCCTGTCATTACGTGACGCTGGAACGAGCAGGGCGCGGGGGCCACAGCACGGCCAAGGGTCCCCTTGCAGACAACCAAACGTAGGAGGTGCCGCCTTGACGACGTCTGCCCTCCCGTCCTTTTTTTCTGGTTGGGTCGTATGCTTGGTTGGTGTGTGTCTCTGGAAAACTCTTCTGCCTGGAAAACTCTTACTCTTTGTGTAAGAGCCAGACAAAAAGTGCTTCTCCAGCGAAGCCCGTTCCACCCCTGGGTTGGAGCAGGTCCCTCTGCGTCCTCCAAAAGGGCCCTGACCGCACCGTGATGGAGCTGCCAGCTTGATCCCAACTCGATTGGCGCATTGCATGGTGGCCTGGCGCCTGGGCTCCCCTGCGCCGTTGTGGGAAGGTCCCCGAGACTGCGTCCAGGCTCAGCGGGAAAATCAACTCTGCAATAGATTAATGATGTCACCTGGGTGCTGCAGAGGGGAGGGTGGCACTGGTGCTGAGTGCTTGTCATACTTTGCTGAGCGCTTACGAATTACACTTGACAGCGACTGACGAGTGTTTTACTTTAACTTGGGGAACACTAGATGACGGTTTCTTTGCCACCTTGTTTCTCTGCTGCCTGGTACCTGGGCAGGTAGCTCCCGGGATGCAGGTAAACAGAGGCAGCGCCAGCCTCTTCCACATCCCAGCCTCTCGCCCCCATCACGGGAGCAGGATCCCCACGCATGCTCCGGACACAGGCTGCTGGAAGGTGGGCGAGGCTCTGGGTGTCCGGGAGGTGCCGGCTCTGCCGAGCTGCGCTGTGGAGGGAGGACCCTCTTCACCAGGCTGCCGACGAGCTTCGTGTCAAAGGCAGCTCAACATCCGCCCTCACGTCCCCGCCGAAGCGCGTCTCGCCTTCTCGCAGCTGGAGGCTACCGTTTTGACACGGTCTCGCTTCCTGTTTACACCACAGGAAGCCAGAGAGCTGCTGCCACTGCCGCCGCCGCAGGAAGACGCAGCGGGGACAGCCCCCCACGCCGCTGCAGGCTGCCCAGGACCGGTCGGCCCACAGACCGCGTCCTCCACGGAGGGCGAGCCGGGGCGCAGAAGAGCCAGCCCAGGTAAGCGTCAATCGAGGTCTTCCGGGAGAAGGGCCTCCGGAGAAGGGTCCAGGGATGGGGTGAGAGCGTGGGCCGGCCTGGTGGCTGGGACAGTGGCTGGGAGTCCTGGGTGCGGGGCACAGGACGGTGCAGGTGCTGTCCGGGTGGGAGCCTCCCGGCCGGACTATGGTGCTGCGGGGTGGCTGGTCCAGATGGTCGCTGGAGAGTGGCCCCCAGGAAGAGGTCCCAAGACGCACCCTACCCAACTGCCCGGCAGCTGCCCCCAGGGCGCCAGTGTTCTAGCGTGCCGCGTTCAGTATTTGCAGGCCGAGAACGCAGGGTCAAAAACGCTTGAGTAGCCTTTTGTTGGGGGTCACCACCTCCATGAGGTGGACAGCAAGGGTGTGTGTGTCCCCATGGCATATCCGGCAGTGCTAAAAAGGACTCAAATATTTGGTGGCTTGCTAGAAAGAGCGTAAGATTTGGAGTCAGGAAATTGGGGGTCTGCCCATCATTAACCGTGATTCTGGGCACTTAACTTTGCTTTTCTGAGGCTTGATTCACTCATCAGCAAGGTGTGGAGGGTCACGTTGACCCCCATCATTTGACTCACCAGCAAGCGTTCACTGAATGCTGCCTTTCGGGGGCCCAGGGCGCGATGCTAGGAGAGGGAGAAGGGGATGAGATGGTCCGGTCCTGCCTCCAAGGAGCCTTGACAGTGGCAGAGAAGTAAACAGGCCGGCTGCCAACCGTGTGTGTGTTCGAGAAGCAGGCAGACCTAGCGTGTCCCTCCCAGAGCAGGAGCCCACGGGAAGGCTCCCCCCACCGCATGCGCCGGTCCCTTAGGCAACTTAATTGCGGAACACACCGGCAATGCCGCAGCGTTTCCGTGGTGGGAGCCCCTCCACCCGGTCTGCAAAGGGCTCGCCTGGGCAACTTCTGCTGCTGCTCCTCATGGCAGCCCTCGCGGCCCAGCTGGCTGCAGACGCAGAGAGGCTGAGAGGGCAGCACGCACGGGACGTCCTGCTCTCAGCAGGGACTGCTCTGCCTCTCTGGATCGCGGGGGTTTGTCTTTGATACCACAGCATCCTGAGGCTCTGCCTGGTGCAGATGTTCATCCAAGGACAGGAGGGATCCGTGTCCGTAAGCTGGGTGGCATTCCTTGGCCAGCATGCCCCGGAGCACACAGGCCAGCCTCTCTCTGTCCCAGGGGAAGAGTCAGGGACAGGCGCTCCTGCTCACGCAGAAGGGTGCGGGTTCAGTGCCGCCCACCGTGGGGAGGGCTGGACCTGGCAGGGGGTGCCGGGGGTCCCCCTGACACAGGCGGGCTGCACACTGGGGTCCCAGCGCCCAGGCTGCATGGGATCACAGCCCAGGGGTGGGTGCCGGTGTTTTCAAGACCCCCCAGGTTCCAACCTGTGGCCAAAGTTGAGAACATCGTCACAGAACTTCTTTCTACCTGGAGCCTTCCGTCAGCTCTCTGGGGAAGACGACACTGCTTTGCTGAGCGGTGGCCTGTGTACCCAGAGGGGAGCAAATGCCCACAACTTCCGGGGCCAGGCAGACGAGTGAAAGTGAAAGGCGGCCCCGTGCGAGGGGGCGAGGCGCAGCGTGAGGGCGGGGGGAAGCTGGGTCCCCCGGGCAGCGCACGCTCGCCTCGGTCTTCAGTGGCGTGGCCGGGCCAAACCAAACACAGCTGCCGATCCTGGGCTTTGTCTCAGAAGTTTAAAACACGATTTGCTTTGAGTGTCACGATTTTAATGAGTTACCTGGGGGGCTCCTTAGTGCAGTGAAATTGCCACAAAGCTGGGCGGGGGGGAGCGTGGGGTCGCGCCCTGGCTCTGGCATCAGGTGACCTCTCACCCCTCTTGAGCTGTAAGACTGGCTCTTCCGCCCTGCTTCTTGGCTCCTCGGCCAAGTGCAGTACTTGGAGCTGACCCCGCTGGGTGTCCCCCACTCTGCTACTCTCCTCCTCTGGAAGCTTCTTGCTGCTCAGCTTTGACACTAGACCTCAGGATGCAAAACCGCAGTGAGATGTGACGCCCGGCCCTGGCCTCGTTTCTGCTCTCTAGGGACCCAGACGTCCCCAGCGAAACACCCGCTGCTCAAGAGGCAGGCTCGGATGGACTGTGGCTTCGACATCACAGCCGAAGACCCTTGGATCAGAATTTCCGACTGCATCAAAAACTTATTCAGTCCCATGATGAGTGAGAGCTATGGCCACGGGCCGCTACAGCCCAGCGTCAGCCTGGGCAAAGCGGACGGGACCCCGCTGAAGCTCGACACGGCCAACGGCGCTCCCAGAGCTTATAAGCCAGCAGACGGCGGCGCTGGGAAGAAGGGTCCCCCCGTGGCCCCCAAGCCAGCCTGGTTTCGCCAAAGCCTGAGAGGTCTGAGGAACCGAGCCCCTGACCCCAGAAGGCTGCCCGAGGGGGCCTCCTGCACCCAGCCGACATCGGCTCCCTGGGAGCCGCCAGGGCCGCGCGCGTCGGCCAGCTCCTCCATCAGGCAGAGAATCAGCTCCTTCGAAACCTTCGGCTCCTCTCAGCTGCCTGACAAAGGATCCCAGAGACGCGGCCTCCAGCCCTGCCCCGGGGAGGCAGCAAAGGCTCCTGGCAGGCAGGAGGGAGGGCGGTTTTCCGGCTTCCTGGGGCGGGGGGCTGCGCCCACTCCCGAGCGCCAGCAGCCGGAGCCAGAGCCCCTGCCCCGGAGGTCCCCTGCAGCCTCCGAGGAGGCCGCAGACCCAGGCGTGCCCGAGTCCCCTCCCCCAGGCCAGCAGCCCGGCCAGAAAGCCCTCCCCTCGGACCTGGACCCCGACCCTCTCTTGAGGCTGCTGTCGGCGCAGCTGGAGGGCGCACGAGCCCCCATCCTCAAGATGCCGAGCCAGCGCGCGCGGAGCTTCCCCCTGACACGGTCCCATTCCTGCGAGACGCGGCTGCTGGACGAGAAGACCAGCAGCCTCTACTCCATCAGCAGCCGGGTGTCCTCCGCCGTCATGAGATCCCTGCTGTGCCTTCCCGCTTCCGTCTCCTGCGGCCAGGCACCCTGCGGCCCCAAGGAAGGGGCGCCTCCGACGCCGCCGTCCCGCGAGGACCCTGCTGCAAACGGTGCTGCAGAAGCTCCAGCCTCGGACACGGGCTTCTCGCTCAAGTGAGTGTCTGTGCCTGGTGTTTCTGCGCTTCTCACCTTCCTTTGTTTTATAATTCTATGCATCATGTACGATTTCTCAGATCCGTTGGTCAAAGGGCTGTTCCTCTTTTACACGTGTGCACATGTGCACTGAGTGTGGCACATGCGTGTGCGTGTCTGTAGGTGTTTCGCCTCTGCCTTCTGTGTATTTTTTTTGAGAGGCAGGGTCTGGCTCTGTCGCCCAGGCTGGAGTGCAGTGGTGTCATCATAGCTCGCTGCAGCCTCCAACTCCTGGGCTCAAGCAATCCTCCTGCCTCAGCCTCCCGAGTAGCTGGGACTACAGGCGTGAGTCATCACGCCTGGCTACTTTTTTAAACGTTTTGTATGACTCTAAACAGAGTCTTGCTATGTTGTCCAGGCTGGTCTTGAACTCCTGGCCTTAAGTGATCCTTCCGCCTCGGCCTCTCTGTCTTCTATATTTAGGGGGAGTTTTCACAACATCTGGTCGCAGGAGGGCTGGGAGGTGGGGACGGGACTGGCCCCTGGGAAGTTACCCCGGGAATTTGGAAGGCGGACGGTACACATGTGAGGTGTCTCCCTGGCACTCAGAAAGGCCAGGTGACCAGGAGATGTTCCCTTGGGACTTCTCACTGCTCCCCAGAGGAATTCACTTGTACTCTGCACGTGGGCTCAGCCCCTGGACGGGGAGTCGTGGTGTGTCCGGGCCTGGTCCCAGCTCAGACACTAACCAGCAGTGGGCTCCTTCAGCTCATGGTGTCCTCTCGGCTGACATCAGGAGGTGGGAGAGACCCGCTCTGCGGAGCTGGGCTGCCAGAGGTGCCCCGGGGCTTCTGCTGGAGGGTGGGCCTTGGTTTTCCCCCTTTGACCGGAGCAGCTCTGGGTTGATGAGTTTTCCTCATTGTCCTGCTACCACTGGGGGATGCCGGGGCCCTCACAGGAGTGTCGCCGCAGGTAGCAGAACGCACGTCGGCGCTCAGCGCCGAGGCCGGAGCGCAGGGGTGGGCGATGGCGTCAGCCTTTGCCGACGCCGCCGCTCACGCTGTGCGTGGTTTCTCCTGGAACAGCCTCTCCGAGCTGCGGGAGTACACGGAGGGCCTCGCGGAGCCCAGGGAAGCCGACGGCGGGGACCACGGCCCTCCGCAGCCCGGCCAGTCGGTCATCTCCCTGCTGAGCTCCGAAGAGCTGAGAAAACTTATCGAGGAAGTGAAGGTTCTGGACGAGGCAACGTTAAAGGTAGGTTCCTCCGCGAGCTCTTACTGCGACCGAGGCTCGCTGTGGCCGTGTGGTCCCCTCGGCTGGGCCCAGGGGGAGTGGCTCGGGCAGCCGCCGCCGGACCCGGGTCCTGTCCCTCCCACGGTGGTGGTGGGACGCTCGCCACTCGGCCACAGGGAGACCTTTCTTCAAGGAGCTTTTCAGCGTTTAAAGCACTCTCAGGACACCGACTTCTTGCATCTTCCTGACCCTTCGTAAACCAGAAAGGCGAGGCCCTAGGTCGCAGAGCCTGGGTTTTCTGTCTCCAGGTTCAAGTTTGGTGCCGTTTCCACGTCCCAGGGGCCGCGGGCCTGGCGTGAGTCCCCGCTGGGCGCCACGTGGGAGCGCGCTGCCCGTGTAGGCGTTGCGGGGGACGAGAGCTCTCGCCCGGCCCGGGGCTTTCATTATTTCCGCTGCTCACCTGGAGGTGGCTGACCCCAGGCGCTGCAGCGCGGCCGTTCTGAAAGCCTCGCTTCCCCGTGCTGCCCGGGCGCGGCGGAGGCTGTGAGCGAAGGGTCTCCATGCGGCGTTTCCTCCGCAGCAACTCGACAGCATCCACGTCACGGTCTTGCACAAGGAAGAAGGTGCCGGCCTCGGGTTCAGCCTGGCAGGAGGAGCGGACCTGGAAAACAAAGTGATCACGGTGAGTGGCCGAGCGAGCAGTCTGGGGGGACGCACCTGCCGGGAAGGGGCCTGGCGCCGGGCAGGTGGTGGGGACGGGATCTCAAAGGAGAGCCACCAGGCCCATCCTCTCCAAGGAGCAAAGGGTGGTCACCCACGTGACCCCATATGCAACTGTCATGATCCCCACCTCAACACATGGACGGCCACGCGAGTTGTATTTAACTCAGGCTGGTTTTGACCCCGGGGCCTCGTGAAGCAAAACCCTGCAGTCGGTTTGTGAAAATCTTACTTGTTGACGTTCTTGCTGTTACAATTAATATTGACAATTTAAGTCTAAAAACGTAGACTGTGTTGCATATAACTCACACACAGAAAACAATAAAAATAACACCTGAGAAAGGGTCGTTTTATTTTAATAAAACACCGTGGCCCTGGGGAAAATAATTTTTTTTCTAGCGTGCCATCCATGTATTAGTGGAAAAGATCTCTGCATGCCTGAAACAACTTTAATACATCAAAAGAAACCGGAACCATTTGTGGAGCTTTAAAAAAATTAGAGCTATCTCAGCTTCACACCAGAACTTTGGAATCCGAATTTTTTTTGAGGTTGAAGCCCTAATGCTTGCATTTTTCTTAAGGTGCTGAGGAATACTTAAAAAACTCAAACCAAATTTTATTCAGTATCACGTCTCTTCCTTTGGAGATACAGACCCGTGGTCTGTTGGTCGCTAAGGTATAGACAAGAGTGATCCCTGAGCCCAGGGACAGCTTCGCAGGGCTGCGCAGGCAGAGCTGACGCCCGGCGGTGCCGCACAGCGCAGCCGGACAGAGGGGAGCTTGGGACGGCAGGACCCGCAAGGAGGTTGCTCTCCTGGTTTTGCTCCCTTGCACTGGAGACTGTTACCCTGGCCCACCGTGGAGCTGACCTGGTGGCTGGTTGAGAGGGACGCAGCCCACGCTGGAGACAGGAAACAGTCACCGAGCCTGTTCACAGACCACCAACCACGGTGCACACCCGGGGCTTCCGCGGCCACAGCCCAGCCCCGTCCACCCAGTGCCCCCCAGGGCGGGGCCGGCGGGGAGGGCAGCAGGCCTGAGTCAGCTGCACCTGCTCCTGTGGGCCCTTATCCGTCTCATCCAGTCTGATCAGCGCTGGGTGCTGCCTGCAGGTCCCCTGTCCCTGACCAGACGGTCCCTGGTCCTCCCGGCTGGGAGGAGCTGCGTGGCACCGCTGCTCCGTCTTCGCCAGGCTGAGTGCACGGTTGTCACCGTGTCTGTGCTGTCTCAGTGCGTCCTCTGTGTGGGCTGTGCTGGGCTCATCTGCATTTCCTGGCCCCACTGAAAACAAATCCTCCACTTCCAAGTGTCGGCCACTGAACATCCCACACCCCCTTGCAGTGGTAGTTTGGCACAGTCCCTGTCGGTCACTTCAGAGTCACCCGTGTGTCAGCAGTGACTTCCCTGTAAGTTCTCTGCCACAGCAAAAGCACATGAAACCAGGTAAGTATTTCTGTCACCGAACCATAGCTGAGTACTAAAAAAGTGTTCCTGACGGTGGTAGTTTACTTCCTGCCTGAACAGAAGAAAAGAGCTTGCTGGTGGGAATAGCATGGGGGTCCTTCTCTCTGCCCTGAGCAGCGAGTTCCCGCCGGCTCACCTGGCCGGCCGCCCCCCGACCCTGTGGCCACTCAGCGACCAGCACAGAGCAGGGCGTGTGGGCTGAGCACATGCACAGAACTTCCTCTTTCTTCTCCTGTGTCGGAGTGTTTCTCCCCCGTTACAGGTTCACGAAAAAGGAACTAACGCAGGGCCCCGCCCGTGGCCAAGTGCCTGCTGTCAAAATTCACTTCCCCACACCTTGGGCTGAAAAATTGGTAGCATTTACGCTTCCTTTATAGAGGAGGGCCCTGGGGTTCCGAAAGGAGCTTCTGCTTCGTGCTCGGGTCTCACGGCCTGGGCGTCCTAACCACCTCTGACCTCACCGAATTTTTCTGGCACCAAAATGGTTTAGAGAAACAAAGAGCCTTGTTCACGTCATAAAAGCGAAATGACATGTGGCACATTTTAGTGGTTGCCTATGCGTGCTTTCATTCAGTCCCCTTAATCATAATTTATTCCATTAAAGAGGCTGAAGCCAAAGACACGAGATCTTTTGTTTTTAATCCCACGTATCTTGCAGAAAAGGGACCATGGAGGAGCTTTAAAAATGTCTAGACTGTGGCTGGGCACAGAGGCTCATACCTGTAATCCCAGCTACTCAGGAGGCCAAGGTGGGAGGATCACTTGAGCCCAGGAGTTCAAGACCAGCCTGGGCAACATAGTGAGACCCAATCTCTACAAAATATTTTAAAAATTAGTCAGGCGTGATCGCGTACCTGTAGTCCCAGCTACCTGAGAGGCTGAGGCAGGAGGATTGCTTGAGCCCAGGATTTCGAGGCTGTAGTGAGTTATGATTGTGCTACTGCACTCCAGCCTGGGCAACAGAGTGAGACCCTGTCTCTAAAATAAAAATTAAAAAATGATAAAAAATTTCTAGACTAGGATACTAGGATAGTATTTCTCCAAATACGTTCTGCAGAAAATGGGACCTGAGACTTTCTCTATGAGAGAAGACTCGTCTGTGGAAACTGCCGGGGAATCGCTGTGTTAATACTGCCTGTTCTCTGGGCTCTGCCGTGCAAATTCGCTTGGCGGAGTCTCTGATGCCTTTTTTACAAAGTAGACATTTCCAGAGTTTCTGTTTGAACCGGTATTCCCCACGTTTCCTTGATCTTGGGAACTTTTTCTTACACGGCACCTACTGATATGCTGTGGAACCAATCACGGCTTCAGGAAAGCTGCCGTGAGGAGCGCAAGACGCTGACGGGGAGGGTGGGACACGGCCTGGGCGTTGGGTGGGAGGATCTGGGCTTTGGGCATCACTGCTGGTGGTCTCTGTGTCGGGGAGAGGAGGAGGGAGTCCAGCCCCTGTGCCCCCAGCTCCGACCTAGGACACAGTCGGTTTCCACTTTCTTTGGCCTGGAAACCCTCAGGGTCGACTGGTCAGATCCTCCGCCGGCAAGAGTATGGACGTGACGTGGGTGATGTCTGCGTCCTGACTGATCCCTTTGCTCTGCTCAGGTCCACAGGGTGTTTCCAAACGGCCTGGCCTCGCAGGAAGGCACCATCCAGAAGGGCAGTGAGGTGCTTTCCATCAACGGCAAGTCCCTCAAGGGGACCACGCACAACGACGCCCTGGCCATCCTTCGCCAAGCTCGAGACCCGAGGCAGGCGGTCATCGTCACGAGGAAGCTGGCTCTGGAGGCCACGCCCGACCTGAACTCCTCCACCGACTCCGCGGCCTCGGCGTCCGCGGCCAGCGAAGCGTCTGTGGAATCTAGTAAGTTCTCCCAGCTCAGCGGAAGGCCCATGGGCCGCACCACCTTTGGCCACACGGGGCCAGCCTGCTGGGCTGCTCCGTCATTTGTGCCCCAAGAGCATGTGGCCTGCCGAGTGCGCCGCCCGAGCCGGTGTCCGCGTTCATCTGCGCACCTGCGCGAACACAGCAGGCGGCAGCCTCGGGGCGGCCCGCGGCCCCCGGCCCCGGCATGTGTCTGGGACGGGGAGGGCCCCTGACTGAGCCCCGGTGTCTTCCAGCAGCAGAGGCCGCAGTCTGCTCGGTGACCCTGGAGAAGACCTCTGCAGGGCTGGGCTTCAGCCTGGAAGGAGGGAAGGGCTCCCTGCACGGAGACAAGCCCCTCACCGTGAACAGGATTTTCAAAGGTGCGGCGCGCGTCTGCTCTGCGCTCTCCCTGGCCGCGGGCACGGGGCAGGCGGCTTCTGAGCACTTTGTGGGCTATGCTGGTGTCTCACGGCCCCGCGTCCTCTCGAGTGCCATGCTGGGACTTCAGGTTCAGTTCTGCTTTTTCTCCCTTTTCTCCTCTGCTCAGACATCCCTCCTCGCTCCTCCACCCACCCAGTTCTCTATTTCACTGGGTCCTCTTTGTTTTTTTTTTTTCTTTGAAACAGAGTCTCTCTGTTGCCCGGGCTAGAGTGCAGTGGCATCATCACAGCTCACTGCAACCTCCAACTCCTGGGCTCAAGCGATCCTCCTGCCTCAGCCTCCCGAGTAGCTGGACTACAGGCATGCGCCACCATGCCCGGCTAATTTTTTCTATTTTTAGTTGTTTGGCTAATTTCTTTCTATTTATAGTAGAGACGGGGTCTCGCTCTTGCTCAGGCTGGTCTCAAACTCCTGGGCTCAAGCAATCCTCCTGCCTGGGCCTCCAAGAGTGCTAGGATGACAGGCATGAGCCACCATGCCTGGCCCACTGGGTCCTCTTAAGCGACTGAGCCTGGGCTTGGTTCAGGTTGGCAGGGCCAGGACTGGGGTGCAAAATTTAAGAGGGTGCTGAGATGCTCAGTAATCCAGAGCAGTACTATTTCAATGCAGTATCTTAAAAAAATCCAAATTAATTTCAAGAGGCCAGGGTGCACAGAATATCAGGGTTTAAACAAAAGCAGGTCCTTGCACTAGGACCTCCCTGGCCTCGCCCTAGTCCTGGGCCTGTCAGCTCCTGCCACTGTGGAAAATTTGCTGTTCTGTTCATCGGGGCTGGGGGTACAAGCCAGTCTGACATGGGGAGCACTTGGGTTTCTCTGTGAAAACCACGAACGGCTGTAGCTACCATGTACTACCACCCCGACTCTGCTGCTCCTCAGAGCGCAAGCGCCCCAGGCACAGGGCAAGGGGCTCTGCAGGGAGGGCGCTGGCGGGGCTGGGGGTCCCGCGGTCTGGGTTCCAGTCCCGGCCCTGTCTCTGACGTGACGATTCCCTTCCGGGCCCGAGAGGTACAAGGTCCGGGTGTGTGTCTGAGAGCTCTTGGTACCAAGGCCCAGAGACCCTCCCAGCCCCGCGCCCGGCCCTGCATGAGCTCCCCCCACCGACTGGGCTTGTTCGGGGACGTTCTGCTGCAGCTGCGGAAACCCAGAGGGTAGACTGAGGCTTCGTGGCAGCTCCCCCAGCGCCCAGGTTAACTCCAGTTCTGGGAATGATATTTCTAAATTGTGAAGGTTGATTTGGAATGAGCAGGGGGTCCCAAGTCAAGAGGCCTGATTCTAGTGTTAGTTCTGCCACTCACAGCAGCATGACCTTGGGTATCACTCCGGTAAGGTCATTCCTGGGCCCATTTGCTTCGTGGGTGGGCTGCCAAGCTCTCTATGTGGTACCGAGAGATGGAGCCAGGCAGTCTGGGTTCCGGCCCAGGGAGCACTGTTGATAGTACCACATGCCCTCATAGGGCCGTTGCCATAAATGCAAACATCAGCACAGTGCTGCTGCAGTAGCTGCCCAAGACATCTGGCTGTGTCCTCATTGTCATCACTGTCTTCCACTCTGACTCAGCATCTGTGAAGACCTTTCTGTCAAAGGGACGGGGAATTTTCTTTCAATATAAGTAGTAAAATAGCACTGTTTGCATATGCAGCTTTGGAAGGGGGAGAGCCAGGCATGGTTATTTCCTTTTTACATCAACACAGAGGCCTTCCCCGGGCCATTCAAAGCCAAAATCCCCGTGAAGTTTCTCATGCAGATGTCACGGGCACCCTTCCCATGCCACCCAGTGCCTATGTCCCCGCCAGGCGGGAAGACCAGATGTGCAAGGGGTGGGACGTTGGGACAGTGTCCAACAGGGTCTGGGGAGGACTCAGTTCCCCGGAGTCCTCTGTGAACCGTGGACATCTCTCCAGCCGGGCTGTGGTGTGGATCGGCCGATGCCCGGGGATGGCCTGGGCTGTACCTCTCCGAGGGCCACGGCAGGTTGGAGACAGTGCCCCAACCTCAGAGTCACGATGCTGTGAGCTGCCTTGTTTTATTTTTTATTTATTTATTTATTTTTTGGAGACAGTGTTTCAGTCTGTTGCCTGGGCTAGAGTGCCATGGTGTCAGCCTAGCTCACAGCAACCTCACACTCCTGGGCTCAAGAGATCCTCCTGCCTCAGCCTCCCGAGTAGCTGGGACTACAGGCATGCGTCACCACGCCTGGCTAGAGCTACCTTGTTTTAAAGCCACCAACAGGCCAGCTCCCACGGACGAGTACCCCGTTCTCTTTCAGGCTGTCCTGGCTCCTTGGAGACTAAGGACAGGAAGTAACGTTCCTTGTTCCTCTGTCACCATGGAGACCGTTACCATCCTCTCCCACCTTTTAGGAGCAGCCTCGGAACAGAATGAGACGGTCCAGCCAGGAGATGAAATCCTGCACGTGGCTGGCACTGCCATGCAGGGCCTCACCCGGTTTGAAGCCTGGAACATCATCAAGGGGCTGCCCGATGGGCCTGTCACACTGGTCATCAGGAGGACGGGCCTCCAGTCCAAGGGGACCACTGCCGCTGGAGACCCCTAGGCAGGGCACCAGACTAAAGCCAAAGCCGACAGCACGCGGCTCCTGTAACTGCAGATTCTCAGGGTCTCTGCCCACCCCAGCCAGAGGGGAAGCCCAGGGGTGCTTTCCCGTGGCTGCTGCCCAGGCCCAGGCCTTCTGGGACACCACCCAGCAAGAGGGCTGTCCCAGAAGTAAGGGCAGAGTCACGCTGGGGTGGCCGACACAAACTGTAGACTATGTATAGAGAGAGCTTGATGAAAATATTGTGGTGTGGTTAATAAAATGGATGTTTTACAATTTGCTATGAAATCCATGTCCTGGTTTGCAAAATGTTCCCAGCACTGTCACTGTGCAGCATTTCACCCCCGAACCGCAACATTTGTTGTTTTTCTCGTGAACCTGCAGGGTGGGCAGAGCTTGGAAGGGGCAGCTCATCTCCGCTCCGCTTGGTGCCAGCTGCAGTCACGCAACGGCTGGGGGCCGCGAAGGTCCATCTGCTCGTGCGTCTGGTGGTGGATGTTGGCAGCTGGCGGGGACCGGGCCTGGGGCTGCTGGCCTGAGTGCTTACAGGTGGCCTCTCCCTGTGGCCCAGGCTTCTGCACGATGTGGTGTCTGGGTTCCCAGGCCGGCGCCGGGGGTGCGAGAGCCAGGTGGACCTGCTCACGCCCGGCCTCGTGAGTCGCGGAGCATCAGTCTCTGTCCTCTGTCGGCTAGAGCCGGCACAAACCTGCCCGGCTCTAAGGGGAGGGGAAACAATTGCTGGGCCACTTTTGGACAATACAATCTGTCACACAAGACATTTGCCAAGTTGTCTGTAGCTGGGCTGGAGAAGCGATTGTTGGGTGGGCCGGGCGGCAGGGCCCGTGAGCACAGGAGACTGCGCAGGGGGCGCAAAGTTGGGGGGCAGGTGAGCCGAGAGGATGAAGCCCCGCAGACATCACGGGGCCGGATAAAAATCGCTGCCACTCCCCTGCCGCAGACCGGCCCTGCTCAAGCTCACATGGGCATTGTCTTTGGTGAGCGCAGCCACTTTGAAAGTGCGCGGCTCTGTGCCAGTGCCCCGATGTGGAGCTGTCACTCCAGCTGTGAGTGACCGGCAGGGATTGAGTCCGTTCTTCCGTGATCTGGTGACAGTAACAGGCCTGCCAGCTGTCAGTGCGGAGCATTATAAGGAAAACACCCGAGTGCCCGACCAAAGGGATATTTGGTTTGGTCATTTCTCAGTGCCTCAGGACAAGGAAATGTGACTTTGTATCGGCCACAGACAGCTTCCCTTGACTGGCCTGGGCCAGGTGTCGGCCCCTCCCCAGCCTTGCTCCTATGACACAAGGACAGGGAGACCTGCCACCAACTGCAGACGACACCGAGTAGCTGTGCCCTGGAAACGCCAACGGGACCACGTTAACGTAACCTGGTAGCTTCACCAGGGTCCACAGGAAGGTAAGAGCCTGCTTCCTGGCAGTGGACTCAGAAAACCCAGCTGGGGTCCTAATCTTCACGTAAACTCCTTTAGTGACACTGGAGAGGAGTGTGGTGACCAGCTGCAGGTGTGATCCAGCACCACAGCCACTCCCCAGGGACTGACGAGTGCCTGCCCAGGCTGGGCGAGGAGCCTCATGAGTCAGAGGGCACACCCTGCCCGCACCCCGCCCGCCTCTGCTCACCATGACGTTCCCACAGGGCAGGAATCGCTCCAGTATCATCCAGCAGCCACGCGGTGCACCTGGGCAAGCCCGGGGAAGGGGAAAGGGTCTCCATCAAGACTGGAAGGTGGGGACAAGGCAGAGCTGGCCCCGAGGAAGACCCCCTAGGAGACCAGGCTGGGCAAGTGGGTGGACAGGGCAGAGGTCACCTGCAGACTGGGCTCAGATGTAGGTGGGCCCAGGGTCCCCCCAGGGCCTGCTCCTGTCTCCGGCCAGAATTCGAGGGCTCCCCCTTCGCCAGCTGAGATGGGGCCGCCGAGGGCACGACTGCCACAGCCCAGGTTTCCCGCCTCCAGGCGGAGGGGGCTTCGGGTCGGGAACCAGCTGGAGGGCCAGCGCCCACCCAGCCAGCTCCTCCAGAGCCCACACGGGCACGGGAAACGACACCTTTGGTTTCCAGCCGTCCTCAAACATTGCGGATGGCGCAGCTAACCGTCATAGCTCCGCCTTCGCTGCCCGCAGGTGGAACCGGCTCTCCCGGGCAGCCCTCCGCCTCTGCCTCGCCTGGCACGGTACGGATCCACACCTTCCCCGCTCGTGCCCACGCTCCCGCAGGCCACGCTGGGATTGGTATGCGAGCCTGGTGCTTCCCTCAAAAACAGGAATCAAAGCAGAGACGTCACGTGCCCATCCAGGAGCGCAATTTCTAGGGCAGGGCTTGGGCCACACGCATGTTTTCTGGCTCCCGACCCAGGACTGAAACCAGCCTGACCCAACGTCGCAGCCACGTGTGGGAGCAGGGTCAGCCCGGGGCCCAGGGCCGCGTGTCACTGGCGGGCCGGCCTTCCAGCCTCCAGACAGGGCTGCACGAGGCTGCCCCATGTTGGTAAGGGCATGACCTCCTGGGGTCTGGCGCCCACAGGGGCAGGCGTGACAGCTCCCGGCTGCTGCACCCAGAGCCGGCCGGACTCGGAGACCGACTCGCGAGGAGCTGACACAGAACTGTACTTAGCGCAGAGCAGGGACGCAGCAGGTACTCACCGAGTGAATGAATGAATGAATGAATGAATTCTAAGCCAATTCGAGAATCCGATGAGATTTCCTGATGAGAAAAGGGAGTTCCCGGGTGGTCTCACGGCACGGTTGCGGAGTGCGTAGTTCCACTGACACGCCGCAGAACGAGGACACAGCCTACCCGCTTGCCGCCGAGCTGCTGTGCTGTGAAGCCCGCTCACATCCTGGGACATTTAGGAGACAGTCATCCCAGGACCCCAAGGCGGGGCAGCGGCTACTGTGTAACACAAGAGAAACGTTTTCCTCTTGGAGGAGCAAAGGCTGAGGACTCCGGAATCTCCTGTACAGGAAACAGCAGCCGGGAACTTCAAAACGAAGGGACCCTGGCCAGGAGGTCGCCAGGGAGCAGTGGAGGGCCCCTCTCGGGACTGCGCAGCCAGACCTGAGAGAGGAAAAGGAAGTCACGGGGCTGTGCGGCCTCGCTGGGACGACCCCCACGTGGGCTGGCCCCTGGGGTCGGGCAGTCTTGCCGGCCACAGGGCCTAGAAGGAGTCGTCGAGCCGGGGCTGCTGGAGGGCAGCCGGGCTTTGTCCTTCTGGACAGTGACGCGGCCTGGCCAGGCCTGCAGGCCGAGAACTCCTGCCTCAGCCTCCATAATGGAGGACAAGGAAGGCCAGTGCCCAAGGGAGGGAAAAAGGAGGTTCTTCCCTCAGCGTTCCCGTGTGGACGCGAATGCTCGCTGGTTCAGAGTCACTTCCAAAGAGAAGTCACCCTCAGGGCTGCAGATGTGGCCTGGGACGGGTTCCCACCGCCTGGGTTGGGTGCACCCGAACGGGAAGGTTAACTCACAGAGGGGACACAGAGAAACCACCAATTCAAACGGAAGATACAACAAAAGGAATATTAAAATTATTTTTCCTTAATGCTTATCCCATTTTTAACCAAATCATCATTTTCCAAGTTGACATCTTTTTAAGGGGAGAAATCTTGTGCAATGCCAAAAACATAATGGGGGTCTCTCTCAGGAAAATACACTTGGGGTCTGAGCGCAGGTCTGAGGGAGCTCCAGGTGCTAAAAGGACAGGAAGGCCTGGTTTTCAGTGCCGATGACGTTCTCCATGACGGACAGGGACATGTGGTCTCAGAGTGGCTGGCTGGCTCGTGGCCGGGGCCTGGGTCCGCCCTCCAGGGCAGCAGGGCCCCTCCCGAGCCAGCCCCGGGTGGAGAAGGAGGCCAGAGGGTGGGCTGCTGCCCCTGGCTGCTGTTCCCCGAGAATCGCCGTCCGCCGGCGGGTTTCAGGTGAGTGCAGGCGCTCTGGTGTCCCAGCAGCCGAGCTCCTCGGTGACTCGTGGGACTTCTTTGCCAAGGAGGGACAGCATCAGTCGTGGAGCTTCTTCAGCACCTTCTGCAGGTTGGCGTAAAAGCCAGCCATGCTGCGGGGGAAGAAGGAGTCCACCACGCCGCGCGGCAGGTAGCCGCCCAGGTCCGTCTGGAAGAAGGTGACGAGCTTGGTCTTGCTGGGCTCCCTGCAAAGTGACAGCAGAGTGGAGTCACCTGTCTGCGGCAGACGGACTGGGATGGGCATGGACTGGGATGGGGAGCCCGACCCGGGAGGAGTGGCCCGTCCACGGTGATCACGCCTGACCACTGCGGGGCCCCTCCGGACGCGCGTGAATTCCGGATGGAGACATGTCGTCTCGAGGACACATCCGCAGCCCCGCCAGGGAGGAGTCCCCACTCCCAGCCTGAAGAGGCGGTTTTCTGCTCCCCGGTCCTTTCGGCAAATGCTTTCGAGAACTCGCTTTGAGCCAGGCCCGGGGAGGGACCCACAGACGCTGCCCTTCCGCTGTTCAGGGTCTGAGGCCCCCTGGGGGTTCGCGGGCCCTTTCGAGGGGTCTGCAGAGTCAAAGCTATTTTCACAACCACAGTAAGATGTGGCTGTTTTCAATTTTGTTCTTTTGTGACCACACGGTGGCGTTCTCCAGAGGCCGCGTGACGTGGACGCCGCCACGGACCGAATGCACAGGCAGACACGAACTTCTAGCAAACCTGGCGCGAAAGAAATTGGCAAAACTGTACCACCACTGGCACAGCACTGCCACTCTCTCACTACTTTTGTTTTGAAAGATACGGTTATTTTCCATAAAAATGCTACTTGTGTTAACATGTAATAGATTTTTGTTATGATATTAAAATAGATATTTAAAGGGTTTCCCAGTGTTTAAAGACGTTATTTAACGGCAGCTACAACCCGCCCAGGAAAGCCCTCTGGAGCTGTCGGTTACATTCAAGGGCGCGGCGAAACCTAAGGCCACAGTTTTGAGAACTGCCGGTTTAGGGAACCGACAAATAACTCGAGCACCTGTGAGGGGACTTTGCCTGGGGAGTGGCAGGTGCCCAGGGCGGGAAGGGCGTGGGGCCGGGCACAGGGCCCGGGCTGGCAGGCCAGCAGGCTGTGTCATGCCACCAACCACTGGCAGTGCCCAGCCGGCCCCGGGCTGCAGGCTTGGCCTCTGGCGTGAGGGTGATGAGGGGGAGGCCACCAGCAGGGTCGGATTTGGCAAGAGCCGCATGTGGGCAGAGACAGGACCTAACTGGGCAGGGACGTGAGGGGCCTTCACTGCCACCAAGTTCTCAATGGCCAGGACAGCAAGGGCAGCATGGGCTTTGCAGAGACCACCCGGCACCTTATTGGAACAGAGCTGTCAACGCCCCCAAAGCTGTGCAGGTGGCACCGCACCTGCCCAGCAGATGTTCCCTGGCATCAGTAGGTGACAGGCTTAGAACTGGAGACCCTTTAAAGCCCCTCCCGCCCCCACCCAGGGGCACAGACCGGGCGGCAGCTGTGAACTCTGCCGCCAGCGACTTCCTCGCACCCCACCGCCCGGCCTCGCCGCCGCCCTCTCCCCGCCGCCCCGCCTGTGCCGGGCCTCCGCTGCCCTCCGTCCTCCGCCCGCCCAGCTGCCTCCAGCCTCCCCACCTCTCAGCGGCGTCCTCTCTGCCTTGGGGACGTGAACAGGTGAGAGGGGAATCTGAGTCAGTGGCGTGTTCCCCGGGGGGTGGGGGGAGGCCACTGGGCGAGGCCACGTGGCAGGGGGCAAGCACGGTGCGTCACACGGGGGCCGTGGGGAGTGGTGGCTCTTGCATGTGACATCGTGTGACAGCAACAGAAAGGGCAAACGGGGGCTCAGAGAACAGGGCAGGGATAACGGCACCCCTACGTCTATCATAAGGGCCTGACGAGATCACGCGGAGAGCGCGCGGCCTTCTTCCTGAGCCCAGAGCACGTGTCCATGAATGACACCGTGATGCCGCCACCGCGGCTACAAGGAGACTCCTCAACCTCGAGGGCACCTCTGCCCTCCTGCGCTGCGGCCGCCACCGCCTGTGGCCCAGACACCCCTGCACCTCCCACGTGCCTTTGACGCTCACGGCCCCTCCCACTCCAGGCAGCGCGGTGGCTGCATCCGGAGGCAGAGCACGTCCTGCGGGAACCTCGCGCGGAGGCCCGTCTTCCTCCGAGGACAGCAGCCAGCGGCGCTCCCAGTCCCCTGGCGCTCCCCTTGCCAACGCCATGGCCGTGCTCTGCCGTTCCCTAAGTGCTGCCCCGCTCCCGTCTCTGCGACGGGGCACCTCTGCCAGGGACGCTCCCTCTGCCGACAGGCCCAAGACGCCCCGAGTTTCTCTTTGCTCACACGCCCTATCGGGCAGAGCCCCCAGATGACTCACCCTCACCCTCTCCTGGCACCGTCACCCGGCTCCCGTTTGCGCCACAGCACTTGACGTCGGGTCGTTACGAGTGTGGCCACCTGACACAGCTACTGGTGTTTGCGTCTCGCCCGTCTCCCGCCCCCGCCGGAGTCTAAGCGCCACGAGGGCAGACACTGGCCTGGTGAGAGAGGCCGTATCCGGGTCAAGAGCAGAATCTGGAGCCAGACAGTTGGGTTTAGATCATGGCTCTTTTACGTTCTAGCTGTGTGATCCTGGGTGAGTTACTTGACCTCTCTGTGCCCAGTGTCCTCATCTAGAAAAACGGGGATAACAACAGTGCCTTGGGGTCTTACAAAAATGAGGGTGAGTTAATTTATATAAAGCGCCTGGCACACAACAGTGCCGTGTGAGCGTCTGCTGCTGTTATCACTGTTGACGGCGGCTGCACCGTAGTGTCTAGAACAGGCCCGTGTTCCCAGCATGATCAGGGAATGAGGCCGTCACGGGTCTCAGACCCACGACCGCACGAGAACAGCGTGTGCGGCAGACTCCGGCAGAAAGCCTTACTGAGAACATGAAATATTTCCATCAAGTGGACAAGAGTCGGAAGACTCAATACTTACGTTAAAAGCCCCACATCGGCCGGGTTTGGTGGGACCCCAGTGACCCCACCTGCAAATCCATGCGATCACCTCTGCTACCTGGCATGAGGCAGCATGGTCCCCAGGATATGGTGCGCACTGCCCAAAAGAAGACAGCCACGCATTTCCGCCCCCAAGAAGAAAGGGCTCTGGCTCTCATTCTCAAATCTCCTCCCCATCAGGCCTGGCACTGCGGAGGGGTGAGCCCAGCACCCGACTGCCAGGTGGGAGGACAAAGACACAAGGCAGAGGTTTAGTGCCCTCGCCCCAGCCAGGGGACCTGGGGCACCCGTGTATCGCAGGGACTACACTGGATGCAGGCGTGTGTGTGCGTGTGTGTGCTGGAGCACAGCTATGCTGTCTGAAAACTCAAAATGTTGTTATGTTTAAGAAGAATCATTCACCACATGGTTTAAAGGCCGGCTTAGCAAGGGTGTCACTCCAAGGTGCTGCATCTGGGCTTAGTAAAACCCTGCGGGCCCGAGGCCAGCTCCCTGGGTTGTGCAAGCATGGCCCTGTCCCTTCCTGGCGTCCGCACAGGCCTGCAGGACACACCCGCAGCTGTGATTTCTTTCACTGTCAACTGGGTGGTTCCCGGGATAAACCAGTGGCCTTCAGGTGATTCATTACACAGAGAGCTCCTGGTGAGGCCTGGCCGCACCTGTGGGGACGTGAGCTCAGCTCTGAGGCTGACCCACAGCGTGGCCTCGGGATTGCCTGCAGCTCCGAGTGCCACCCCACTGCGTGACAAGGAGCCCTGGTCACTGTGCAGATGAGGGGTGGGGACAGCTGTCCTGGCAGCCACTCCAGGCTGGGGGATGGTCCTCGGAGAAGACTTGGAGCTCACACCCTACACTGCCAACCTCACCTTTGACCCCAGACACACCACTTAACCTCCCCAAACCTCAGTTTCCTCCTCTGCTAAATAGGACCATGACATTTGCCTAATCTGCCTTATGGGGCTGGAGGGAGGATTTCTCGCACCAAAAATAACAAGAACACCACCTCCCACAGTTCCTTCCCGAGTGCCAGGTACTTCCACGTATCAGGCCACAGATGTGCACACGGGGAAGTGTGTTGTGACATCCAGGCCTCAAGAGCTGTCAGCGTTTTTACTCTTGTGAGTCACAAAGTGCTGTTTGCACAGATGTCCCGAAGTGGGAAACGCTCCTTACCCTGGCAGAGGTTCACAGAAGCAGCCGCAGGGGTGGTTGAACCCTCGCACAAAGCCCGGCTTCGGGGGGTACGATGGATGCTCCACGTGCACGGCTGGAAGACAGCGCAGACAGCCGGTGGGCGGCAGCTCCAGAGCACCAGGCCTCGGCCACTGAGGTGCCACAGAGCAGGCAGAGCCGAGCCCTGCGGCCGGGGGTCAGCATGGACTCGAGTTCCCTTTTACCTGCACCCCACTGCCCTCACGCTCTCCCACTCACACACTCTCACACACTCACACGCATGCACACACTCACACTCATTCTCACACACATGCACACACACTCTCACATGCATGTGCACACTCACACACATGCGCACACTCTCACACTCATGCACACACACATGTACACTCACTCATTCACACACATGCACACTCACACGCATGCAGTCACACACACATGAACACACACATGCACACATACTCACATGCATGCACACTCTCACACGCATGCACACAAACACACACATGCACACAAACTCACACACACTCATGCATGCACACATACTAACACACATGCACACTCTCACAAGCATGCACACAAACTCACACATGCACACAAACACACACATTCTCACATGCACACACACTCTTACACGCATGCACACAAACTCATACACATGCACACACACACTCTCACACATGCACACACATTCTCACATGCATGCAAACTCACACACTCACACGCATGCACACACACTCTCACACACATGCACACAAACTCATACAGTCACATGCATACACACACACTCTCACACACACACTCTCACAGGCATGCACACACACACTCACACACACATGCACACACTCCAGCAGACAGCTTTCCCAAGTCTGCCAGAATATTAGCAGAAAGAAAATTCCAGAATGCCATGTTTGGGTGTGGGAGAAGGCAGGTGCCCCTCTCAAATTTCAGCCAGAGAGGCATGGATGTGGCCACCAGCTTCCCCACATGGAAGACCCGGAGGCACAGCAGGGGCCGTGCAGGGCAGGGGCTGGCGGAGACAGGAGCCGTGCTCCCTGCTGGGCAGGGAGGGTGTGGACAGCGCCCTGACCCTCAGGGAGACGCTCCCGTGGGTGCAGGGAATCGCCGCACAGAGCTGTGTGCCACCCGACTAACCCGCGTGTCTGCGGCACAAACTGTGAGCCTCAGCAGGAGGGAAAGGGGCTGACAAAGCCCGCAGCTTAAAAACAGCATCCCGGGCACGTGGGCTCTCTCGCCTCAGCCCCCCGGCACAGAGCCCCCAGACGCGACAAGGCAAGGCGGGCGCAGAGAAGGAGGACTCAGTGCGGTGTTTCTGGGGCTGTCGAGCTGCCTGGCTTTCCAGGAGGAACAGAGGGTGCGGAAGAGACAGCCCGGCACCCGGGAAGGCCACACTCACCGTTGGAGCTGACGGTCCCGTCCTCGTACCTCCTGACCAGCACCAGGTCCACGAAGTCTCGGGGGGAAATGAGCTTCATGGCGGCCGAGGGGGTGCAGGTCCTGCTCACGAACAGCGTCTGCCGAAGCAAAGGGCGTGGCTGCTCCAGCGGCCAGACACCACCCTGCGCCTCCCGCCCCAGGCTTGGGAAAGGGGTGGCACTGCAGTAGGGTGGCACCGTGAACCACGGGGTCCAGAGTGGGGCTTCCCAGGGAGAGCCAAGCGTCACTGAAATACGCCATCTGTGAAATCGAGGGCTGGGCCACGGCTGTCCGTGGCTGTCCAGCTGCACATCAGGCCACGCTGAGCTTATGTCTCACAAAACATCCTATGGAGTAAGAGCCTGGCTGGACCGAGCTCTTGGCTGTCCCTCAACCCTGAGAAATAGGCATCAGTAAGCCACGTGACAGATGAGGAAACTGAGGCGCAGAGAGATTACGGAATTCAGCACAAGGCGCACGGCGGAGATGGGATCTGGAGAGGGCGGGCTCCAAGGAGACGCGGGGACTCCGCTCCTTTCTAGGGCCGCGCCTACACTTATGCAGCCCCCTTGAATGCCGCGCCGCGGCAGCTCCCTGCTTTCACCCTGGCCCCGGCCCTGGGAGGGCACAGTCTCCACCTCACCCACTCTAGGACTATCCCAGCAGCCCACTCTCCCACTTTGTAAACCAACCCAGGACACCCAAACCTGCCTGTGCCTATCCCGCCACCCACCACCTGCTGGAGAGCAGGGCCCAGGTACCCGCAAGGTCGCAGTGGGGAAGTACTGGCCAGGCCTGTGGTGGGACAGTCCTGGGGGAAGTTGGGGCTGGGTGGGGAGAAGTCGGTAAAGGCCTCTCCCTCTTTGCCTCCCCCTCAGGTATTCAGACTCAGGCACAGGTGTTGCTGAGAAACCTTTGGCAGGGACACCTTTGGCCTCGGGGAATAGTCTCCAAGCAGGCATGTGATGCCCGGGGCGCCAGCACTGTCCAGGGGGTGTGCTGCAGATCAGTTTCCAGATGATTCCAAGCCATGTGTCCTTCCTAAAACGACCTGCCTGGGAACAGGCTGCACCTGCACGCCGGGTCTCCCTTCCCATTTGAAGAAAAGCAGGGCAGACCAGCACCCATCTAGAATCACCCTCCCATGAATTGTCCCAGGGTGCAAAACCCCCCAGGGTACCAAAGGGACAATTATGAATGCTAACTGCAATAATTAATCAAGGCACTCACTACACACTGGTGTTAGAATTTCATGTTTTTCCCTTTCTTAAGCATATTCCAAAGCTTGGTGTTAGACACAAAGCAATTTTACCATTTCTAAATTCTGGTATTTTGAGGCAGGAATGGTAGCAGTGATGAAATTTTTAAAAATAATAAATACACTGTTTCCATCCCTGATTACTACCCTCAAATGCATCAGTCCTGAGGAATAGCGTTTGGAGACCAAGATGAAGAGGACTTTGGAAAAAAATACTGATGGCAGCAGCACAGGTAATACATACAACAAACTCATGGTGTGGCTCTGAATCCTATCTATCTACCTGATCATCCGTCCATCCACCTGATCATCCATCCATCTATCCATCCACCCATCCATCCATCCATCTATCCATCCACCCAATCATCCATCCATCCATCCATCCATCCACCCAATCATCCATCCACCCAATCATCCATCCATCCACCCAATCATCCATCCATCCATCCATCCACCCATCCATCCATCCACCCAATCATCCATCCATCCACCCATCCATCCATCCACCCAATCATCCATCCATCCATCCATTCATTCATCCATCCATCCACCCAATCATCCATCCATCCATCCATTCATTCATCCATCCATCCATCCACCCATCCATCCACCCACCCATCCATCCAACCACCCAATCATCCATCCATCCATCCACCCAATCATCCATTCATCCATCCACCCATCCATCCATCCACCCTTCCATCCATTCATTCATCCATCCACCCATCCATCCATCCACCCAATCACCCATTCATCCATCCATCTACCCACCCATCCATCTATCCAGCCAATCATTCAACCATGCATGCATGCATCCATCCACACACCTATCCATCTATTTATCTACCGATTTTAGAACTACGATATTTGAGATTCGTCAAAATCATGCTGAGAAATGCCAATCTGCAAGGAAGGGCCCTTTCTACACATTTTCACTATTTCACTGAATGATAAGGAACCACCACTTTTCAATTTCTTCTTTGCTGTTTTTGTAACCTAAGCTCACCAGCAGTGGGTGCTTTCTCTCCCTTTGGCAGTTAGGCCTGAGGAAGGCTGTATCTTTCTAGCAGGAAGTCGGATCTTTTTCATGGACACATGAATTAATTAGAAAAAAGAGCTCGCGTTCATCTCACCCATAGGTGCAAAATATTTTACATTTTGGGTTTAAAAGTTCTTCAAAATTCATAACATAATCATGTTATTTTAACGAATTACAATCATACCTCAATCCAGTTTTTTTTGTTGTTGTTGTTAACATTTAGAGTCTTACGGTGATAGAAAATAAATCATTTTTTAAAAAGTTAATTTCCCTTTATAAGCATGTTTATAATGCAAGATACTGACTTTCAAGAATAAACATGTATTATATGAGAATAAAATTCAGAGGGCTTTGTGGAATGGAAATTTAAGTTCAAGGAAAACAATTATATACAATTTCTGACTAGGAAAAATTGCTCTTTTTTTTCTTTTCTTTTCTTTTTTTTTTTTTGAGACAGAATCTCACTCTGTGGCCCGGGCTAGAGTGCCGTGGCATCAGCCTAGCTCAGAGCAACTTCAAACTCCTGGGCTCAAGCAATCCTCCTGCCTCAGCCTCCCAAGTAGCTGGGACTACAGGCACACGCCACCATGCCCAGCTAATTTTTTCTATATATTTTTAGTTGGCCAATTAATTTCTTTCTATTTTTAGTAGAGACGGGGTCTCACTCTTGCTCAGGCTGGTTTTGAACTCCTGACCTTGAGCGATCCACCTGCCTCGGCTTCCCAGAGTGTTAGGATTACAGGCGTGAGCCACCGTACCCGGCCAGCTCTTGTATTTTTAAAATAGATGACAGTAAATAAAAAATCCATATATAATTTAGATACATCTAAAAGAATGTCATTGTTCAAAGCTGACAGACTTATTACAAGCCAAAAATGACATGCACTGCAACTTACGAAAACATAGCTGCCAATGAATGTCACATGTCAACTGGATGTGTAGGGATGGTCTACAATTTCTCAAAAATCTGTCGGAGGGACGTAAGCAGAAAGTTTGAAGATTAACCAGGGTAGGGCATGCTTCCCCAGAGACAAGCCAGGGTGCCCAGAGGAGGAGAGAGGCCCCGCCAGCATCACCGACCCAGCCCCACGGGCAAGTGACCACGAAGGGAAGTGCAGCTTCCACCACGTGGAAAGTAGGATTCAGCACAGGTGAGCACCCAGCCACCAGCAGTGCTGGCCCCGGCTAAGTGAGGTGCTTGCAAAGCAGCAATGAGAAAAACACATCACTCCCGGGGCCTCTTAGGAATCAGGTCATCAGGACCCAGAACCGGAGCTGGAATGAAGACGGGGGGTCAGAAGGGGGTTCTCTGGCTCCTCTGGGAGGTGGCACCAGTGGCAATGGGGAGCCTGGGGGTCTAAAGTCACCAGCCAGTCACCATCTCAACTTCCTGGAGCCACCTGTTACCTGTGCGAACTGGGCACACCTCTACCTCCGTCAAACTGTTTCCTGCCCCCAGTGTTTCGGGTGAGGCTCCCTGAGCTTGTAGCACAGTATAAAGTGACTCAATGAATGACAGCGCTTGTCACTGAGCAGCCCAGGTGTCACATGATTTTCTAGGCCTGTCATTCTCTCTCAGGTCCCACTAGTCACTGTACTGAGACAAAGGATGCAAACGTAGTAAAAGGATGCAGCCACCTTCACCTCTGAGAAGGAAATTCCACATGCGGCCCTGCGATGGCATCTGTGTTACGTTTTGAAGGGCGTTAACCCGTGTCTCCTCAACTTCAATCATTTGTGCATGATTATTTGCATATTACCTTTTCTCTTTTTTGCTATCTCTGGTATCTTCTATCCTATTGTTCACTCAATATTGTTCTCTAAATGTGCTCACTTTTGAAAACTTAGGTAAGTTGGTTTTAAAAGGAAGTTACTTAACTGTTAGAAATGGAAAAAAGAATCACTTGTCGTAAGTTAAAGGCAACTGCAAGGGATTATTAGGTTCTAATTCTGAGCCTGAGGCCAGCCGTCTACCTCGCTGTGAAGGAGGGTGGCGGGTGCTAAACAGGCCTCAAAGGCACCTCAGATGCTCCCTTTCAAGCTATCAAAGAGATCAAAGAAATGAAACAGGGTAACCTCCTCACTGCGTGATTCAGCTTCAGCTTTGACTGTTACGAACCTAAAATCACCTGTTGTACCCCAGGAGTAAGTGCCCATCCTTCGGGAAACAGTGGCATCAACTCCTGCGATAATGAACTAGGCAACACCTGCAGTGCACATTCTGGGTCCAGACTCAGGTTCGCCAGCTGACGGCTATCACTGGAGGCTCACACCACCATCTGCGTCAACACCCAAAAGGGAGCCCGTCCACAGATGCCAAAACCAAGACACCATTCAGACTGAACAGGTCAGCAAGGGGACTTTCTCACTAGTTTTGGTTATGACCTTTTTTCCCTGAACTTCCGTAATCAAAATGAGGTGGGATCTTAAAGCTACAGAGGACACGGGGACAGACACATCTAGACCCCCCACTGTCTTATATGGTAGCAACCAGCTCCATGGGGCTATTTTAAATTTACATTTAGATGAATTAAAATTAAATAGAGTTAGCAATTCATTTCCTTAAACTAACCACCTTCAAATAGGACATTTCCTTCACCATAGAAAGTTCTACTGGACAGTGCTGGTCTGGGTGGCGCAGCCCCACAGCTGCCAGAGAATCCTGGTTCCTCAGCAAGGGCTCAGTCCTGAGCACAGCCTCATCAAGGGACAACAATGCAAACTGGAGCTGATGGGCCAAATCCAGGACTGCCGCAGCATCCTCAGAGCCCAGGGTCACCCTGCACCTCTCCACCAGCCGCTATATCCTCTAGGCTCTGTCTAGGGCTCCCCTGCCTCTCCGAGTCCTGCTGCTTCCTCCCTGCACCCGGGCCAGGGCTGGGCTTGAGTGTGGCCAGCAGTGTGCAGCCTGTGTTTGCAGGGAACCGACCTTTGCCAACAGGGGTGATGGGCCCCTCCAGAGGGGACACAGTCAGGTTCCTGCAGCAGGACCCAGACACTGTCCAGGGATAACACGCTTGGAAAAACTTACATCAGTCATGGTCTGGATAATTTCAAAGCTGGTCACATTCTCGTCCCACTTCTCTCGCAGACCCCCGGCAGCCGGCTTTACGCAGTCCCACACCTCCTCCGGGGTCCCCCACACAACGCCTTCTCCTTGGTACCTGGAGCACAAAAAGGAGTTTGATCCCAAAGCATCAGTCGAACGTGTTTTTCTTGAGATTGTATCTAAGGGCTAGAGGGTGGACCATGCCACATCCATTTAGGACAGGCTTGCGGAGAAGGGGCCAAAACTTACTACCCCTTCCCTCAGCCCTGCGGACAGGGATGGTAGCTTTCACAAGAGTATGGTCTGCTGGAAATGATTGAGTGAAAAACAGAAGTTAGTGCTTTTCTGCAAGATAATTGGCAAGTTGATCACAGGTTGCTCGGGCTGATTGGAATCTTACAGGAAGCAGATTCATGGAGACACCAGGAAGGGTGTGACATCTCCCACAAGCTTTGAGCCAGGCAGGCACTTACAGGTTCCCCGGAAACTCCACAGATGGCCTCCAGGAGACTGACACTCCATTCTGTCAAAAGGCACAGAACCACAGAAGTTTAAGGCTACAAGTGCTCCGGGGGTCACCGGCTCAGCCCTCTGCTCTACAGAAGAGGGGTCAGAGGCCACAACAGATGCACCTGGCCGAGGCCACCCAAACCTGTGCAGGGCAGAGCTGGCACTGGTGCTGGGCAAAGCCACCCACAGCAGAATGCAGTGACTGACTCCAAGAGCTGGGGGTGGCTTTCCAATCACCTTAAAAGCCGCCACACCTTTTGCTTCCTTCGTTGCGAGCAAATTTAGGGCTATTTGCTAAAAATCAGAAGTGTCAAGTAAGCAAAACTATTCCCTTGCCACCCACTGGGGATGAGGACGAGAGGGGCTCATGCTACCAGGAACCGAGCAAAGGCTTCGGAACCTGGTGCTTCGGATTCGTCCCAACCACCACTCACCAGCTGGGCGACCTGGGCAAGACACTCAGTGCATGGGACAGACACTGACCCCCGGGGTCACCGCGAACACAGCAGGCCCAGGTTTTTTGTAAGAAAACAACCCCCATGGAATCCCTCTCACTCTGCCCCGGGATGTTGGGGTGCAGGAACGGCGGGCAGAGGAGGAGCCTCGGGGCCCCCTCCCGCCCAGCTCCCCACTCACGCCTTCTCGGCACGTCTGCCAGCCTGACGCGTCTCGCCGGTACTGGAGCATCGTCCGCGCCACGGCCTCGCCCATCTCAGACGCCAGCGCCGGGTCCATGGCGCGGTGAGCGCGGGCTGCGAGCACGGTGGTCGCGGCGGCGCGGGGTTCCGGGGACCTGAGAACCGCAGCCCCGCCCCTTGCCCCGCCCCCGATCCCGCATTGGTCCAGCCCAATCATCTGGCCCCGCCCCGAGCCCGCATTGGTCCGCGACCTCCGACGAACCCCCCCCCCCGCCCTGAGATTGGCAGGGCCGTAGGCAGCAGAGCCGGGCCCAGCTGGCGGGTCAACGCCGGGGCGGTCCCGGGGACCTGAGCAAGGTCCTGCCGCGTCCTGCCCACTCCGGTTCGGGCCCGGGAGGGGCCCTGCAGTGCCGCGACTCTGAGACGGCTGGTGACGGAGACCAGCTGGGCGGGTCACGGACGGCGCCGTGGGCGTGTGAGCGGCGTGGACTCCCCTCCTGGGCGCACCCAGGCGTCCGGCCAGCAGGCGGGGCGCAGTTTGCATCGGAAACAGCCCTTGAGGGCGCCTCCGCGGTGGGAGGGGAGCGCGCCCGGAGACCGGGGCCCGTGGGAAGCTGCGGCGACGTGGGACAGACGTGGGGCCGGGTGGGGACAGCGGGGCCGGAGAAGAGTGTTCGGGACGTGGAACGTGGGATCTCCGCGCCAGACCGCGGGGGCTCGGGGAGGAGACGCGTCACGACTTCCTTCTTGGCCGGGCCACATGGCCGCTCACCTGCGACAGGGGAGGGGGAGGCCAGGGGACAGGGCGAGTTCGGTTCTGGACTGAGGGAGCTGGCGGGGCCCAGGACGGTGCTCCTGTCTGACGTCTGGGACGGGCCGGGCCTCTCGAGAGGTCCCTGAGGTCTCTGCAGGTGGTGGGCTCAGTCGCGGGGAGCGAGCGGGGTCGCGTCCCAGGTGCACAGGGCAGCCTCAGTTTCCCCCTTCAGCGCCGTAAACAACTGAATAAAGAGGTCAGTGCTCTCATCTGCTCATGTGTGTGTTTATGCGCTTGTTTGTGTTCCTTTTGTGTTCACTGGTCTCCTTCCAAGTTTTGAAGGAGTGTCTGGAAGAGCCGTGCGAACGTAATGACCATTTCCAAGTCCTGGTTAGAGGGGGCTGCCAGGCCCTGGGGGAGGCCGGATGGGGAGGCGGGGTTAGGGTTAGGGTTAGAGGCCCGGAGCAGGAGGTCTAGGCCAGTGTCACAGTTATGCACGGTGTGCTTGGGGCAGGTCTCCCTGGCGAAATGGGACAAACGTTCTGTGTCCCAGGGAGGAGCAAGTGAGTGACCCACGTGAGCGCCCCTAGGAGCAGTGAAAGAAAGACTCATAAGTTAACCGCATTTAAAAAATGAAGCACATTGAAATATCACAAAAAAGCTAGATAGTAATCTGAGAATAAACTAGGACTTATTTTAACCAAAAGTAAGTTTTCTTACTGAACAAAATGCTCTTGCAAAATGTTAAGAACGTTCAGGCCCTTTTGTTACACTGTAACAGGGCCCATTCGGTCCCTTGCTCTATGAACCCATCTCGTCCTTCCTTGGTAAACTTCCTTTCTCTCCGGCCTTGCTTTGCGGGTGTCTGATCATTCTTGGGCCAAGAGCTCACCAAGAACCAGAAGGGACAAGACTGCAACCTTGGGGTTGCGGGACAGACCACTGGCACAGGCCGCCGCGGGGCCGGGTACCCATGCAGGGGTCCCAGACCTAGGCTGAGCAGCACTGGGAGGAGGCACCCAGTCCTAGGGCGCTGTCATTAAGCTCCGCTGCGGAACACCACTGAGCCCAGTACAGAAACAACAGGGGACATTTTCACAACTGGAAACTTAAATGCCCCATTTCAAAGCCCCTCTTTCAAATATGGAACAAGGAATAAACAATACTTAAAACTATTTTAGCACAACAAAGTGACTATAATCAACGATAAGGGAGGGTCTACCTCAAACTAAGTTAAACAGTGGAACTGGATGTTCCTGACACAAAGAGATGGTAAATGCCTGAGCTGACGGATACCCCACATACCCCATGTGCTTAATAAACATTCTGTGCCTGTATCGGAACATCACATGTACCCTATAAAGACATACAATGACTATGTGCCCATAATAATTAAAAATAAAAAAACAAAGAAATTTTCAGACAACCCTGAAGACAAAAAGAATGCACTGGACGTAGATTTTCCACTTTGTGGAAAAATAAATTAACATGGTTAATAAAGGTATAAAAAGATGCAGAACTTCACTTATAGTTAGAGAGTAAAAGTTAAGACAAGGAGAGACTTTTTCACCCGTCTAATGGACAAACAGGAAGAGGTTTGTTAACACCCCGTGTTGGTGAGGGTATGGAGACATAGTTGTTTTTAGACGTCGTGGATGAGAGTTTGAATTTACGCAACCTTCTGGGAGCAAAATAACAGCATATATTAAAACGTTACTCTACTTGTTCTTTGACCCAGCAACTCCTGCACACAGATGCATAACATAATATTGATCTTACAACTGGAGGCGACCTATTTATCACTATGTCACAACAAACTTACAGGCTATCCATTCAGCGGAATGCCGTGTAGCTGTGAAAATAACGTAGCAAAGGTGAAGAGAGCCGGGGCTGGCGCAGGGACTGCCCAGCTACGCCGGGGCACAGGCGGAATCTGGCAGTGCGAGTTGGTGGGAGTAGACTATTCTAACCAAGAACGGTTTACTCTCTATGAGGAAAATGAATGAGAGTTAAAACTGAGCTAAATAGTACTTAAGTTCTTACCCTCTCCCAATAAAATGCTTTAGATATGTACCAACAGGGAGATAGTCATTTTATACACACACACACATATATAGAGTAAAAAGTGCCAATCAAAGGGCAACAGCATCGTGGATATGAAAGCCAGTGCTCAAGTCAAATTGCCTGGGTTCGAATCCCAGCAGCTCCACTTACTGGCCATGATCTTGGTGGGTAATTGATCATGACTTTTAGAAAAGTATAGAATAAAGTGTTAACAGTGGAGAGCAATGACAAAGGACATTTCGTTTTAAATCATCATATACTGTTTAATTATTTTACTTACATGTAGGACATTTTAAATTTTAAAAAAAGGCCTCATTAAAAATTCAATGTGGACTGTTTCTATAAAGCTCTAACTTGAGGCTGGAGCCTAACAGACTCAGGCTGGAGTCTATCAGAATTTTGTTTGAGCATAAAACACTGAAAACAAAGCTGAAGGAAGGTAAGTCTTGCTGTAGAAAGTGATTATTTCTTAGCCGTCAAACATTCAGAGATTATTGCACTTGTCAAGACAGAGCACGGAGCATGGGCTTAAAAAAATTGTTAGCACTTATAAAAGCCTTTAATCTTTGCTCCCAGGAAGTAAGAGGTCCTGGATGTACAAAATATTTGAAGAGGCAAACTGTTTGTCCCCAAGGCCTGTGACAACCTGGCAACAGGAGAGGGTAGGGTCCGGCAGCTTTGGAGCAGGCGCTGCTGTGTTTTGCAGCTGGAGGCAGCACAGGCAGCGCCAGCAGCTGGCGGGAGCAGGGCAGGCGGGAGCTGCCCAGACGCGGCTGTGGGCGCGGGGGCAGTGATCTGTTTTGCCATCTGCTCCAGGCTGCAGTTCAGAGCCAGGGGAAGAAGGGAGGACAGCCCTAGAGATTCACTGATGCATCCTTAGGCCTCTGAGTCACCCGGTTGTCCACATCAGACCTCACTGAAGTTGAAGTTGAATTTTAAATCAGTGTATATGGGGGTAGGAAGCCCAGTAGCTTCTAACCCAACTGTGACCAGACCATAGAGGGGCCGGGCCGAGTGCCAATGCTCCAATCTTAAAAGGCCCTGAGTAGAGCAAGCATCTGCTCCCCACCCAGGCAAGGATGAAGAATCCTGCGCATATTACTAAGTTAGCTCGGGCTGGCGCTGTGCACATCTACGTACGTGCACACGTGTGTGTCTACTGTTTACCCAGCCACAGCTCACGGTCACTCAGTGCTTCTTGCCAGCGCTCT
The DNA here is from genome assembly GCA_963574885.1 of Lepilemur ruficaudatus. Lineage (NCBI taxonomy): Eukaryota > Metazoa > Chordata > Mammalia > Primates > Lepilemuridae > Lepilemur > Lepilemur ruficaudatus. The sequence continues at coordinate 48,312 of CAUYRT010035208.1, forward strand.
CCTACGTGCTTTCCCTGTACTGGGCCGCTTATCCCTCGCGGTGGTACCACGGCACCAGGAGGCAGAGACGACCACCCAGATTTTACAGGTTGAGAAAATGAAGATCACACAAGGCTGCGGTCACCAACCCCCGGGGTGCAGACTGGTACCTGTCTGTGGCCGTGGAAAAATTGTCTTCCGTGGAACCGGTCCCTGGTGCCAAAAAGGTTGGGGACCGCTGCCCTAGGGTATCCAAAGCCACAAGGCTAGCAAGTGGCAGAGCTGTGGCAAACACCCCGTTTCCATTTCCAAGGGCCACATGTTTGCTCATAAGCTTCACGGCCGCCCACTTCCTGCGAGCGCGTGCAGTGTTCACCAGGGAGTGTGCAGAGACAGAAGAAAACAACAACCTGCAGGCCCTACAAAGAAGAAACGCGTGCACAGAGCAGCTGGAAGACACGGCCCTGGGCTGGGGACGCTGCTCTTTCAGAGACGTGCAGAAAACTTTTCCCTAAGTTTCCTGTCATCTATACAGAGTGACTAAGGGAAGCATCCTTACATTACCGAAATATTTACTGAATTATTCTTACCACAAGGAATTCACTCTTCATATTGAATAGATATAATTGTCTGATCTATGAGCCTGGAGAGGAATTTTCATGTAGGTGTTTCTGGGAGAGACTTTCAATAATACCGGGGATCATGTCCTTATCAATAATACTGGGGATCATGTCCTTATGACCAAAGCCAGAGGTGCGCGGCTCCGCCCCGGGGGTCATTACTAAACATTCTCCAGCAACACTGCGCAAGCATAGCCATCAAAGGCATTTGACTGTGCAGGTTTGAAGCTTTCCGTTCTGCAGCTTAGACAAGGGCTGGCGTTCCAGGGACGGAGGGGAGACCGAAGAGCGTGTGGTGCCTTCATCAGAAGCCTTGTGGGCGCCTGTTCACGGTGACGCCGGCTGCCGCCGACAGACAACAAGCAGAGGGGTCGAGTAGGCAGGTGATTCACGGAAGACGGAATGCAAATGGCCAATCGGGGAGAGACGCTTACAATAAAATGCAAATTCATCAAAATAAGTCAGTATAGGGTTTGTTTTTTTTTTAAATCAGATTGGCAAAAATGATACAGGGTGTCAATATCAAGCATTGGTGAAGTTGTGGGAAAATGGCCGTGTCACCCGCGGCGGAGGGAGTGTGGGCAGGGCCTGGATCCGTAATGACGAACGTGCTCGTCTGCCATGAGCTGGGGCTTCCCTCTCAGGAGAACCAACGTCCACTTCTGAGCACACTGGCACAAGGGCCACAGAAGACGTGTAAAAATGTTTGGTGCATCGTTAGCAGCAGAGAAGTAGAAACGATTTCAACGTCCACCAGTAGGAAATGGGTATGATGTAGTTTATTCATATGATGACATACCATCCAGCAGTGTAATAGGTGAGTCTGATCAACACATTTCTTAGACAGACCTCAAAAACATGACCGCGTGCAAGGATGTGTGCAGCAATAGCAGGTACACAAGCAGAATGTGCCCACATATCGCTGTGGATGCTTATACACTCACACACACACACAACATACGTAACCATGAGCAACAGACCAAATGCACATGCCCCAAACCCTTGGTAGTGTGGGGAGAGTGGGACGCAGCGTGAGGGTGAGCGTGGGCTTTGATTACATCTGTAATATAACATTTTCTTTATTACTAATAATAAAATGGGTAGAGGGAAATAAAATAAAATTTCAACAGCTGTTGGCCCTCACGGGGGGAATACCGGCGCTGGTCACACTAGCATTTGCACTATTCTGTCTTGCAAGTTTCCCAGATCGAAGACATAAGGCAGCAGTAAGCGCCAGAGGCAGGTGGGCTGTGTCGCGCACTGAGGCGACACTCATGCTTCCCGCCCCGGGTGTGCACCAGCAACTCCCACGCTTCCTCCGGAACGTCTCAGGGCTGCTTGTCCCCAGCTGCCGGGGGGGTGCCCCCAACTCACACAGGTGCTTCTGCGGGTGCCTAGAGCAGGGCCAGCCTTTGTGAAAATACGTTTTAATGTCCCAGGAAGCTCAAGGCCCGGTCCCAGAACAACACCTGGAGGAGAGAACCCTCTTCATGGAACCTGTGAGCACCTCTGCCGCGCCAGGTTGTTCCACGGCATCGTAGAACATTTAATCCTGTGTAGACCACAACCTCCTGAATTCAACATGGTGAGACATTTGAAAATATGTGCACTGCTTTGCATAAACTTGGGGAAGTATGTTAGTATGTGTGTATTTTTAGAATGGCACTATTTATACTGAACTTTGCTTTTGGATTAGAATTAGTAATAAATCTTGGAACATAATCCTGTGACCAGGCCATTCGTGATTCATTCACTAGTACAGTTCATTCATTCATTGATTCACCCATTCACATTCAACTAATATTTACTTAGTGTTTATTAAGTATTATAAACTAATATTGATTAAGTATATGCAAGATCTGTTACGCATCAGTAGAAAGTGATTACGGTATCTATGCCCCGTGTCATCTCTTCCCCTTGAGTCTGCAGGCATTTGGGAGGATGAAGAGACTTTACTCCCAGACACAGTAAAGGCGAAGTGATTTTGAAGGCGTGATTAAGATCCCCAATCAGTTAACTTTGAGTTAATCAAAAGGGAGATTATCCATGTGGGCCTAACCTAATCAGGTGATTCTTCGTAGAAGAGGGCTGAGGCCTTCCCTGGAGAAAGAGACCTGAGACTGCAGAGACAGTCTCTCGCTGGCTTTGGAGACAGAAGCAGCCGTGCTGCGGAGGGGCATTTGGAGAGAAATGTGGGCGGCCTCTAGGAGCCGAGGCCTCCGTCCTGGAAAGTCAAGGCAATGCATTCGCCAACAGTCACAGGAGCTTGGAGGAGGACTCCAGCCTTGGATAAGATGCTGATACTGGCCAGCCTGGGTACAGCCTGGTGAGACCCTGAGCGCGGGACCCAGCTCAGCTCACGGAAACCGTGAGATGATAAATGTGTGTTGTTTTAAGCCACAAATCTGTTATGCATCAGTAGAAAGTGATTATGGAATCTATGATGTGTCAGTCACTGGGGTGCAGAGATGAATGAGATACTATTCCTGCTCCAAGACAGTCCGGGGGAGGAGACAGAAATGTCAAAAAGACACAGTTTAGAGTGAAAAGAGTGACCACGGAAACGTGAACAGGGCGCACTCCGGTTAACCACGGAAGATCGAGCACAAACTGCTGCCCAGACCCCGTGTAACGCCCGTAAAGGGACCAGAGGCCATCGGCCCGGGGAGGCGACGGGGACATGGAGAGGGGAGGGCCGCGCTGCTCCCCCTCTGGGCGCGTGGCTGGGCAGGCGAGCCTGGCACCTTCCGTGGCTGTGAATTCCTCCCCCCACGCAAGGAGGGAGCCCTTGGCGTAGGAGAAAATGAGGTCAGGACACAGGAACAGAGCACAGCAATGACAGCGCCTTCCCGGGTGTCTGATCCCTGGGCTGCAGCTCCGCCTGGGTCCCCAGGCCTTGCTTTAACTTTAAACAAACCAACACACCTTGAGGGAGACCTTGGGTTGCTTCCAACCTGAGTGTCCTGGCTGATTAGTACAGACAGAGGAGACAGAGCAAAACGAGCTCCCAGTAATTCTGGTTACCTTGGTCACTGCTGAGCTGATGACTCCTACAAGCCGAGCATTGAGAAATCCTTACGGGCAGCCTCGTGAGTCCAGGAGCTTATCAGGGAGGGCCGACTCTCGCGTGTCGAAAGGCAGCATTGTAATCCAACAGCTCACTCACACCACAGGGACGAGCACAGGCGTCGCGGGCGAGGCCTCCGCAGTCTGGATGAAACGTCTGCACTGCCTGTGATTTGTGGCCACCCAGAGGAGGCAGAGGACTAAAGTTTTCTTGAAATAATGGCAGATTGCTTCTGCGCGCTGGACGCAAGGGGACCCACGGGCATGACCCCTTGCTTGTGGTTGTAGCTCTGGGACTCCCGGGCCTCCGCCAGCCCCGAGGGATGTGCTCGAACATGCCCATAGGTCTCATCCACAAGTGTTCACCCCTCCCCAGAGGGGAGAGGCCATGTGCCGGCCCAGCCGTCCGCAGGGGCCTGAGCTCTGCGAGGGGACGCCAGGGAGCCCTAGACGTTAGAGCAGATCAGGTTGTCCAGATCCAGGGCCAGCTCTGGCCCCGACTCGGCCTTCCTCCTGCTGAGCTGGCCCACGGCCCTCGGGAGCCGGCCCTGGCTGTGGGTGACCTGCAGGTACTGGTCGGTGCTGCTGTTCTGCGGGTCACTGCTGGACGCTGCCGACATGGAGTCAGATTCTGTGACAGGCGGCTCGAACCGGGGCCTGACCCTGGGCTTCAGAGGGTGCTGTGGGTATCGGGTGTTCCGGGAGCGTGGCTTTCTGTGCACGTACGTGGGCCTGTCCGGAGGGCCCCTGAAACCGTCATTCCAGGACTGGTAGTGCGCCCTTCCCTGGCGCTCTGGAGCCAGGGTCCGGCTCTCTGACCTCTCACTGATGTACAAATGGGGAGCCCGGTGGAGGTCTGTGAGGGAGCGCGGGGGGAAAGACCATTTGTTCAAATCTCTCCCTGGCCTCTCTTCCTCCTCCTCACTCAGCTGTGGAGAGATGGGCTCAGGGGGCATCCGGGACACATACGGCCGCACATTTCTGGGGTACACCTCCACGACGTCACCCGAGGCATCTATCTTGAAATGTCTTTCTGGCCAGAAAGTTGGATGGTTTTTCTGGTGAGCATCCCGTTCATTAATGATGTAGTATCTGGGAGCGTGGGGCCTGGGACCGTGGAGGGAAGCGTCAATTTGCTGAAAGTCTTTCCGGAAAAGAGGCTCTGAGTGGACGTCGCCCACGTGCTTTGCAGACGTCACGGGTATGCGTGACCGACTCTTGCGGAGGTCCCCTGTGCTTGCGCAGAGCCCGCGCGGGTACCTGTGAGGCAAAGGCGGCTCAGCAGCCGTGGCCCGGGTGGTCCAGAGCCCCAGCCTGCACACTGCGGGGGGCCAGGGCGGCGGCTCCCCCACCATCGTGGCCGGGCCTGGCTCCCACGGCTGGTGGGTGCGCTGCGGGTTGTGTGCGCAGAAGCATGTGGGGCACAGTGCCAACCCCTCCTCCCTGCCAAGACCCCACAGACCGTGAAGAAAACGCAAATAGCAAGATTTCAAGTTCTTTGCTAACTCAGTGGTTGTCTTTAAAAAACACCCCAAAATGAAACCGCTGCCTTCCATCTCTATCGCTTTCACCATGTCACATTCAGACCAGATATTAACGCACGACTCTCCGAGCGAGTCCGAGCCAGCGCGGCTCCATCGCCTTCCCCTGTCCCTGTGCCCGACCTCCTGGAAGGAAGCAGGACTCGACTTTCTTTTTTTCAGCCTTTCTTTTGCACAGGACTGAAAGGGCTGACCCCACCTAGTGCACGCATGACCTTGCCGATAACCTGACCAGCCTGGGGTAAAGCCTGGAGACCGTGCCAGCGGCGTGGCCAGTCTGGAACTAAACAGTAAGATAAACAGTTAAAAAGGAATTTTCCTTACGGAGGCTATAGAAATGCTTATCCTGGTCTGGCCGGAATGTTGGCTCACAGGTTTATGGCAGGTAGCCTGGGAGGAAGAATTTGTCCTGTGTGATAAACTTTGACACCCCCTTCCCCACTGCCTCCTGGCCCCGTGGCCTTCTGGAAGAATTAGAATGTGCGGCCTTGGCCTCCTGAAACTGCTGAGGCTTCAGATCCCCAACAGTTCTTTAGCCCACACTTTCTGCGGCCTCCGGGCCAGGCCAGCAGCAGATTCCGGGAGGCCAGGTTCCCTCTGCGTGCAGCGGAGCCTCACCTGCGAGCGTTGTGCCCGGGTCTGGACTTGGAGGCCCCGGGAGGAGGTGAGCCGGGAGCCCTGGGCCCCAGCCTGGGACTCTGGGGCGCGGACCGGGCGACCGTCTCTATCCTGCTGCTCTTGCTGCTCACCGAGTCGAAGCTGACCAGGTTGCCGTTGTTCTGGGGTGTGGCCGAGAGCGCTGAGGACAGCTGGCTGACACGGTCGCTGTCCTTTGGAAGCCTCCTGGCGCTTTCCTCCTGGGTCTGGATTCGGGCTGCAGGGAGAGGGAGGACTGTGAGAAGACGACCTCGGCGCAGGTGGCACCCTCAGCCGAGGGGCCCCATGAGGTCCATGACTTCCGACGGGTGGTCCACAGTCAGCTGGTTGCACTTGCAAATACACTGACCCATGGGCAACAACCATTCCGTAACTGAACTCATCTCAGCCCAGACAGGGCACAGGCAGGGCCCAGGCTGTGCAGGGCACCACAGAGCACCCTTGAAGGAAGCAGGTATCTGACTGCTCTGGGCTCCGGTTCCTAATCTGCACCATGGATATAATAAAGCTTATGCCACGATGGTGAGTTTTTGGAGACAGTTCGCATGGCATTCTAAAGATAAGATGTGGCTGTAAACTGCAAGACAAACCTGGGCCATGCTACTGCTGTCCCGAGAAAGCCCAGGTGGAGCCCGGCTTTAGGAGACCACGGGACTCAACTATGCTCCATCAGCAGATAACCCTTGACACTTACAGCCAGTTTTATAGCATGAGCCACCATCCTTGTCCTTAGTCACTGGCATTTACAGGCTTCTCTGAAAAGCTGGTGGGCGAGCATGACCCTCAGGCCTCGGGGCCCCCACTCAGGCACTGGGCTGGAGGGGAGCAGGTCCCATCCAGTAGCGCGGTACTGTGGGGCGCGGGGGGCTGCCTGGAGCCTTGCCGGGTCCATGCTCACTCTGCGCCAGGTCCACGGCGCCTGACGAGCCTCCCAGCCCCCTGCACACTGTGTGCGTGGGTCCAGAAAGTGGACCTTTGAGCTGCATCTGCCCACTGTCCTCCCTCCAGGCTACTCGATGCTGTCATCCTTTCTGTTCCTCAGGCTGTCATTCCTTCTCCCCTAATGAGCCTGCACGGGACGAGTTAGTCCAGGTGCGGCTGCAGACCAGGAGAAGGAAGGTGTGTTGCCAGACAGGCAGTGGGCGTGGACCTGTCACTCAAGAACCTGCTTTCACAGCGGGCCCTGCCCTCCCAGCTCTTCCCTGCAGGGGTGGGTCCCGGGAGGGGGTCTTGCAAGGAAGCCATGAGCCACCCAGGGGACGTACACAGACGTGAGCCTGAGAAAGATGTCCTTAGGGGTCTTCTCCGTTTAATGTGCTTCTTTTTCCCTCCTACCTCAAAACTTCCTTCTGATTTTAGACATATTTTGGGGTTATTCACAGGCCTGGATATACTGTAAACATCGAAAGTTTAAACCAACATTATTTCCCTAGATTTCATTTCATTGTGCCTAGTTAATTGTGGAAAACCACGGGATACTAGGAATTTTGATTGGTAGAGTATCTCAAACTACCTTAAACTGCCGGAATTCTAAATGGCCACTCACTGACACATCAGTTCTCTGCGTTTTTTAATACTTACCTTCGACCATTTGGGCAACCTTTTTCTTGTCTTCTGATCTTGCCTAAAATGTAAATGAAATCGTGTTTGTTTTGGACTCAGAAGGAAGCAGGAACAAATGTTATTGGGTGGGGGAGGGGGGTTGTGTGCCATCACTCTTACCGTGGACTGTGACCAAACTACCTTTGTCCCCTGAGGACATCGTGTTCTGGGCTCGGGGCTGTCATTTGAGTGAGTCAATGCAGATGACTGAGCTGAAGTTTTGTGCCTGGCCAGTTTTGTTCAGGGACAGCTAATTGACAGACCGTGTTTCTATTCCACCAATGATAGTTGGCCGGAGTCACGAAGACAAGACTATGGATCAGCAAAGCTGGGGATGTGGCTTTCCACAAAAACGCCCTTTGCAGCTATAAATGAGTTTCTAATTTGACTTTTTATAAAACTAGTGTGTGTTTCTTTGTATGAATTGATAGTCATGGGAGTTTGTTTTTCTTTTTAAACTGAAAAGGGTGGAAGGAGATTTTTTACGTGGGGGTCTGGGGCCGGGTGAGGCTGTTGAGGACCCGGGGTGCACTGTGTGCAGAGCACTGATTCTCGGGGTGGCGAAAGGGCAGGTCAGCAGAGCCCCGGGACAGCCACCTTCAATTCCACACCATGGGTGCCTCCCCGGCCTCGCCTGGTCCCACACTGCAGAGCCCCTGGGGAATGCCAGGCAGGAGAAACTAGAAGGTTTGGGGCGTGTCCACTGTCCTGACTGCTCTGAGATGACGTTGGAGCCTGGGTGGGAACAGGACAATGACAGCCAGAGTCTACAGGCTGAAAAGGGCAAGTCTTTGGGTACAAATAGTACTGTTGGGCTCAGATGTCCACACGGCCAAGGGGTGGGCCGGGCCCTTTCCCACAGTGTGCAAAAGTGCCTGGCACACGAGGGCTTCCAGTGGGCACCGGAGGGGCCCTTGGAGAGGAGGGAAAACAGGAGCAGATTGTTCCTGGCACATGTGAACCATCCTGGGTGTTGTTAGAAATAATTCTGGGAGACCTTGGGGGCGGTGGCCCAGAGTCACAGTGACCTGCAGACGTGGCCCTCACTCGTGTTCCTGAGCTGGCCAGGCCTCGGTCACGACGGCAGGCTCACGAGATACTTGCGTTTTGGATCTGCATTCTGAGCTGGTGGTTGCTGAGCTTCAGAGAGCGCGCGATGCTCTGCAGGTAGTAGATGAGCAGGCTAGGACAGAACAGTGGGGACAGTGAGCGCCACCCCCCACCGCCCCCTGGCACGTCAGGCCTCTGCGCCGCTCGGGTGTTTGGCGGGAACGGGAGGCCGGACGCGGCTGCCCACTGACCCTCCACCAAGGACAGAATGTGCTGGCTAGTCCTCAAGCCAGTGAGCGCCTGCTTGGCCAGGGGCTGCTCCCCTTTTCTTCCTCCCCACAGCACCCCTCTGCCCTGGGTCTGCCCTGGAGACAGCGGTAAGAAAGGAGCGAAAATGGGGGAGGCATTTGGCAGTGTGTCAGGCCGTGAGGGCTGAATTCACTGGCTTTCTTTTTTTTTCCTTTAAGCCAAAGTGAGCCAGAGCCACTCAGCTGAGTTACGAAGTTCCTTTGCAGGAGTATTTACATTTCTGGATAATAAGATAATGACAGTAACGGCTTTCAAACCCATCATAGGGGTCAAGCCATTGATCAAATGCTGTTGGTGGATCAATAACCAGCTGGCTAATCCCTCCCTCTCACCCCCGCGGGGGCCCGGTGGCCGTGCCTCGTGTGACCCTGCTCTGTGACTCCGAGTCCCTGCTTAGACACGAGGCTCCATAAGTGATTTTTGGATGAACTGATACATTCTATACAATTGTTGGGGAGCGACATGGTCCCGCTGGCCAGACGCAGGGATGCGCCCGCAGAGCGGGCAGGGCCACACTCACAACAGCAGCAGCACGGCCGGCAGGATGACCACGGGGCTGCTGATGTGTCCAACCACGGAGCCGAACCACGCGGGGAAGTCCTTCTCAATCGTCTCTGACACGATGTCGTAAATTTTCTCTTGCCCACTGTGAGACAGAAAACGTCACTCCAGACTTTAATGCCCTTGGAAGAAGGATGCTGCAAGACATCAAGACATGCTGGAGGCCCAGAGGCCACCGCACGACATTCCTCGGGTGACGTCAGGGCGAGAGCGCTGGTCTCGGACTCAAAGGTTGCGCGTTTGCAATCTTCCACCTGTCTCCCCTGCTCTGTGAGCCTGGGTAGAGCTCAGTTCAGGGAGAGTCAATTCCCCACAGCTGTCACAGCGGCGGGCAGAGCCGATACAACCAAAACAACTCACCTGAAGGGCCCGCAGTTCGGAGAAGGCTTGTAGCGGACAATAGCAAAAATGGTTGGCAGCATGCACAGGAACAGCATGAACAGGAGCATCGCCAAGTAGAAGTTGTTGGATCTGCGAGGAAACCAGTGCCACGTGCTGCGCTCACTCCATGGCCAGTGGCTGAGGACGAATGTGCCCAAAGAACCGCCCCAGACGCTGTCTGTCGTCCGGACTCTTTGCAAACTGAAAAATCCCCCTCCCAGCACTACGCAGGAATGGGTCTGTTATAGGGTCACACGCAGCTGGAACCCTAGAAATCAGTGTTCGAAGGAGCTTCACAGACCTTCCAGCCCAGCCTGTTCCTCTAATAAACATTTGCTGAGTACCTGCCCACTTCAGACCCCGGGAGTGGTAACCTCATCTGGCACCCAGAGCTCCCCTCGGTGAGCTCAATCGATGGGAAAATCTTAGAAGCGCTGCCCGTCCAGCAGGGTCTTACGTCTCCGGACGGGTTGGCGCTTCTGGTTATGATGCTAGAATCTCTCACTCGGATGCGGTTTGCACGCAAACTCTTATCCTCTCTGCTCCTGGCTGCTTGGGGTAAGTGTCCTGCCTGACAAAGCCCTGGCCCCTGGTTCCCCAGCCCTAAGCAGGTGTGGGGGAGCGTGGCCGCCCAGGGCTCCCCGAGGACGGCTCAGACCTATTTGGTATGTGAGGCCCTGTATGCGGTTCTGAAAAGAGAACCAGTGGTCACCCGGCCGAGTGGCTCTCAACTAGCGCTGTTTCTGTTCTGTTGTTCCGTCTCTAACGAGATGGCTCTGACTGAAAGAGAACGGAACGCATCCGAGTGCACAGAGTTAGTCAGCAGGTGAGTGTCAAGTTGTGAAACCTCTCTCTCTATATATATACCTGTATAGCTAGATGCATGCACACATACATATACATTACACATAAACATGTAAACATATATGGAAATACATTTAACATATATATAAATATGTGCATATACTTGTGCTGGCTACCAGGTGACACATAAATATATTGTCATATAGGTCACAGTCAGAAGGTCTGAAAGCCATTGATAGACACATATAAATAACTTACGTCAAAATAAAATACCTGAGCTCTAATCAAAGTGTTCAAAGTGTGTTATAAAATCGCCAAAATGGCTAAAATGAAAAACGCAGGGAGGAACAAGTGTGGACAGGCGTGGAACAGCTGGGACTCCCCTACAATGCACACACAACATGGTGCAGCCACTTGGGGACACCGTTTGGCACTGTCTGCTAAAGGTGAGCACGGTGCCTGACCCCACAACCCAGCAGTTGCCTTCCCAGGTACATGCCAACAAATACCACGCACGAGGATGTTCAAGGTGGCATTAGTCACATCGGCTAACAACCGAAACCACCACCGTGCCCACCAACAGCAGCATGGAGACACTGGGGTGTGTCTCCTCGATGGGATGAATCTCAACACGCTGTGTGAAAGCTGCGTGTGATTCCATCACACAAATCAAACGAGGCAGACCCAGCTGCGCTGCTGCAAGCTGGCGGTGACTGGAACAGGGCGCGAGGCGGGTGCTCTGGGTGCCACTCACGTTCTGGTTTTTACTTATTTCTTTTTACTTTCTCTCTTATCTATATTATTGTGCCTTCAGGAGTTTTGGAACATGTTCTGTTTTTGGATGTGGGTGCTGGTTACACACCGGTGTTCAGTTTGTGAAAATTCATCAAGCTAAACATTTAAGATTTGTGCATTTCTCCAAATGATAATTAAATTTCAGCAAAGAAAGTTTTAAAAAATGTGTCCTGACCTCCGGTGGTGTAAGGATTAATGCTAAGGGCCGGGCACTGGAGATGACACCACGGAGGAAAGAAAACTGCAGGACAGGCAGGATTTGGACAGGAAGAGAGTTGAGGAGTCCCTGCTGGTGGACCCCCGATCTGGCCCGCGTGGATGGCGTGAGTTCTGAGTCCCCGCGTGAAGCGACCTTTGCTCACCCACCTGGAGGCTCGGAACACCTGCTGGTGGGGCACGTTGCAGGTCAGCACAGCCCAGCTCCGCAGGTACATGAGCCCGATGAGTTTGAGGACGTTGAACGCAGGGAGGCAGGGCGAGAAGAAGGCCCCCATCCTGGAACCATGGGAAGGTCAGATTGCACGTGTTCTCTGCCTGTGCGTTTTCCAGGGCCGGGAGCCCAGGAAGGAGCACGGCTCTGAGATGTGGGGGTTCACATCCTGTGCTTAAGGGACTGGAGAAGCCCCTGCAGTGCTGCGACCACAACCCTCCACCTTCCCGTGAGAAGACAAGTCACCAAAGACGGGTGATGATCGCATTTTAAAATATCCTCTTGCAAATGTTCTCCAGTCCCTGCAAAGGCCTAACGTGTCTGTCCCTCTTCACACTCGAGCAAAGGAAAGGCCTGCTCTGCAGAGAAGGCAAAGGATGGGTGACTACGCTCGGGGCGGCTGCGGATTTTGCCAGTCCGTGGCGAGGGCTCTGCTCATAAACTACTGACTTTCAGGTTTAGTCAATGTATGTTGAGCACCCGCTGTTACTGGACATTGTGCTAAGCACCCTCACCTATTTTAGCTCATTTAACCCTCCGCAGTTGTGAAAGGAGGGATAAGTATAAGCGCCCCGTGTCTAGGTGAAAATAAGGAGCCACAGGACGGAGGGTTGGGGTTGGATAGGCCAAGGTCCACAGCTGGGACTGAAACCACTCCTGAAGTACCCCCGGGGGAGAAGCAGCTTCTCCTCCCAGCCACCCCTCAGGCCTCCCCAGCTGCTTATTTTACTGGTTCCTGTGCAGATTTTTTTTTTTTTGGCTATGACCAACAGGAGCTTAAAAATGGACTATTTTCTTTACCATTTCTTCCTGCAAAATTCCTACACAATGATTAATAAAATTACATGAGAAATAGTTCCCCTTGGAAACGGCCTTTCTTAACACTGAGGACTGTGTTTACTACGGTCATGTCCCATCCAGTAAGATGGGAAAGAAAAGTAAGATCCAGTAAGATCCAGCAAGAAAATTCAAACTCTTGGCCCAGATGAGATGTAAGCAAAGTGGCAGCTTGGGTACCTACCAAATCATCCCTTGGTTGTAGACTAAATGTAGCACATTCTCAGCTATTTTGAATTCCCCGTATTCAGGCTGCAAGAGAAAAAGAACTTCTGCATTAGAAAAAGTTCCGAAGTTCTTTCTGTAAACCAGTTCACAATACTGGCAGGTGGGGAACTCTTTGCTCTCACAGGCGCTGATCTCCCTGTGCCCGGGGGCCATCCCCGCAAACGCGAATGCCAAGGAGGGGGTGCAACAGCTCTGTACACCCTCCCCTCTCCCCTCACGTACTTTCTTTCCATGTGTGCCCCTGACTATTTCCAAGTCTCGGCATCAGGAAAGGACGGCTTTGGCCCTATCAGTTTCCCCGGCGAACACAGCACTTTACTTACAAACTTGTTTTCCAGGTCCCAACACCAGTAGTCACTTAAGTACCGAACGAAAAGTCCCCGGAAGAAGTCTATGAGCAGGATGCTGGCCACGGTGAAGAGCATGTCAATGATGGAGAGCTTCAGCATCTCCTGAAACACAAGGGTCCCTGGATGCCACCACGCCCAGCCCTCCCCCGGCCACCATCCTCCAGGGTCCTCCTGGTCTCTGTTCCTCCCTGTGGGCTGGGGGAGAGGGCCCCTCCAGTGGCATCTTCATTCCGCATCTTTAGAAGGGGCAGTCGGCAGAGGGATGGGATTCTGGCACATAACCAAGGCTCAATAAACGCTGGCTCGTTTGACTTTTGACATCTGAAGCCAGCGTTATGTGAAACTAGGAAAGAATCTAAGGTCTGTGGCTCTGGGCTGAGGGCGATTCCACGAGGCCCGTGACCCACTACCCTGGGATAGCACCCTGGGGTGGGGTGCTCTACGCAGATGAAGGCCCAGACCTGGAGCAGACGCCTGGGTTCAGGCTTCCCTCTGCTTGCTTCTATGTGTGTCACTGGGCAATGCACTTGACAACCCGTGCCTTAGTTTCCTCATCTGCGCCCGTAGGGTGACAATAACAGGACTCTGATGAAGACTAAATACTTAAAACAGGGCCCAGCATGTAGGAAATGCTGCATGGGTCTTTGCACTGATGGTTATTAGTAACTTTCAGACCCGGAAACCAAACCTCCCTGAACTCCCCTGCAGGGACGGTGCCACCACAGAGGGCTGCCGGGTTACAGGATGAATTGGATGCGAAAGGCTTTGCAAGGGCGAGGGAACCACCTGGCCCACGTATGTTTCCCAACACTGGTCCTGCGCACTCTGCGTGGCCAGCGTGGTGCTGTTGGTCTTCTGGAGGGGCGCAGCGCGAGTTGCAAGGCTGGCCTCGGACAAGGCCCACGTGCCGTTCCTCCTGAGGCCCACCCCGGGCCCAGGCGTGGACCATGGCTCCTCTGCGGGGGCTGTCCTGGTGGCAAAGAAAGTGGTGGCATCCGGCCAATGGCTTGTGTTATTTTTGGTAGCAGCTTCCTGTGGAGGGAGGGAGCGGGGGAAGGGGGAAATGAAGAAAAAAGGTTGTTCACGTATTCATAAACAGGAACCCATCGTGGACACCAAGGGTAGCGCTGCATTGCTTGGAACAGTCATTCTCTCTGTCTGTCTGTCTGGCTGTCTCTCTCTCCCCCCAGCCACTTGATGAGACTTGGCCCCAGGAACAGAACACAGAGATATAATGGGTCATATTTATTGGTCCCCAGTAAGTGTCAGAATCTGCTTCAGCTCACACATTTTATCTCTTCTTACCCTCCAGGAGTGAGAGGTACGGATTATTGCCCCGCGCTCAGATGAGGAGATTGGAACTCATGAGCTCAAGTCTGACGCTCGAGGCTGTGCTGCCAGTGAAAGACCCAGGTCTGCGGAACCTCAGGGCCCTGACGCAGAAAATTACTCTCTGTGGCCCCTTCCACCCATCAGTCTTGAAATTCTAAGCTAGCATGGCATGCCCCGGCAAACCACCGTGAGGAAGCTCCTCCTCCCTGCCTCCCCTTCCCCAGCACTGCGGCGGCCTCGCGGGTGGAGCAGCTTGAACCTGAGGCCAAGGCTGCCTAGGCTTGGCGGGCTGGGCTGGCGGGGCCCACTCTGGTCTGTCCCCCGTGAGACGATTGTTCCCCCCTGACTTTTTGAGTGAGGCCCCGGGCCTGCCGCTCTTCCCAGGATCTCCTGCAATAGCCATCGAGAGCTTTTTCGGACGGGATTCAAGGAAATGGGCGATATGCTACAGAGAGTCAAAAAGCCCCAAGTTCTCATCCCGGCACTGTCACCTACTGGCCATGAACCGTGGCCCGAGTTTCTTTACCTGGGAAATGGGCTCATTTTTCTACCCTCACCTGGAGAAGGCCACAACTGAGTTGAGTTTTGAGCGAGGAGTGGAACGCAGACTCAGCGGTGGTGTGACAACCACGATGAGGACCCTGGTGTGGGGGAGGGCAGGGCGGAGGAGGCGGTGGCCGTCCAGGTGGCACTCACCTCGATGCTCATGCTGTTGACTTTGTCCAGAAGGGCGATGATCAGACTGTAGAGATTCCCCAGGTACAGCACAAGGACCCTGCAAGCCACAAGCCCACCTTGAGAGCAAGACCACTGCACACAGTCCACGGTTCTAGACCCGCCCCGTGATTCTAGAGACTGTATGGGTACACCAAGACCGTGGCTGCCACGTGTGGCTTCCTTGAGAATCACCTCTTCTGCATTTAAGAAAATACAGAATCCACCTGCTTCGGTAGGTCTGGGGGGTCCGGGAATGTTTTGCAGCCTCTTCAGGGGACTCACCGTCACGTGTCTTTGGGTCAGCTCTCCAGAAATGCCGAGGCGGCAGGAAGAGGTGTGAGTGTAGGAAGTGGCCTCTAACGTGTAACGTGAAGTGTGTCTTTGTGTCGTGCTTTCTGGTCTGTAAAGTGGCTTTCCACGAATTATCTCATTTAATCCTCACGACAGCTCTGCGAGGCACACTTTGGAACAATCCTGCTTCAGGGACAAGCACACTGAATCTGGAGCCGGCTCACGGACCAGCTCGGCTCGCACAGTGAGAAGGGGCAGAGTGCGGTTTCAGGGTGTCGGTGCTCTGCTTCTGAAGTGCAGGCAGGAACCCCAGGAGCTCTGAGGGCCGTGGGTGCGGCTACGCCACGGGGACCCCTGGGATGCTGCTGGGATCTGCCAGCGACAGGCTCGATCAGCCAGTGATCAAAGACTCGATGTCAGTTTCTCAGCAATGAAAGGTTTTGGAAACACATCAGGGAACTTCCCCGGATGCAGCCTTGGGTCTTGTTGAAACCTGTCTGGGGGAGCAGGACGAGCAAGGAAAACGGCAGGTGTGTAGACGCTTCAATGGGACAACAATCATGAAGCATGGTCAGTTGGTGGGGAAACATCTGTACCTTGAGGAAAGGACTCCACATTGCAGTCGTGAGTTGGCCACAGGCCTGCCGGTGTGGAGCTGGCCACCCTTGTGCAGGCAGTGGGCAGAGGACAGGGCAGAGCCCCCTCAGGGGACAGCACTGTGACACAATGGCTTCCCTGCGAGGGTGTGAAGGGCTTCCCTTCCACGTAATGCCGGGACCGTTCCAACGCTGCATTTGCAGTGCCAAGCCAGGGCAGGCCCCTCGGCGTCAGGCAGTAGGCGTCGGCGGGAGGAGGGTTGGGTAAACCTCACCTCCTGCCGTCTTGGCATTGCCACTGCGCTGGTTTTCACTTGGATGAAAGGTAACGCAGTCTGCTGGTAAGTGAATGGAACTAAAACAGTAGGTCTCACTCTTATTACTGGAATTAGCCCTCCCTGGTCTGGGGCAGTCTCTGATGCCTCTGTTTCTCCAGTTCTGAGCATGAGTAACGAGGCCAATCTGTGTAATAGGATTGCCTGTGGACCAAATGCAATAACAGCATCGATCCTCCTCAGTGCCCGCTGGCGAGGAAGGAGCTGAGGAAGGCACCTCTCTCTTCCAGGTCAGAAGAGGGGTGAGCGGAGCTCAGGGAACCTGGGGGATGAGCCAGGGCCCAAGCCTTGCTCCAGGTGTGCACGGGGCTGCGCCAGTCTGGCCGACCCCTGGCTCTTCCTGGTCGTGTTTTCCAGCCTTTGAAAGGACAGTTCAGAGATTGGGAAGTACGACCTTCGAGCCAAGCCGCCCCCTGCCTGTTTTGTCAGGGAAGGTGTGTCGGACACAGCCACACACAGCCACGCCCTTTTGTTTTCCTGTTGCCTGACTACTTTCAAGCCACAGCCTTGGAGTTGAGTAGTCGTGACAGAGATGGTGTGACCCAGGACACCTCAAACGTTTACCACCTGCTCCTTTTCAGAGGATGTTTGCCACCTCCTGGGTGAGAGCAAATCTTCCCAAAGTCGTCCATGGAAAACCAGTTCTGTAGAACGTTGTTGGGTGTCCCAAGAGAAGGCGGCACAGATGGGGCGCGGGTGGCAGCCAGTGCGCAGGGCTCCCCGTGCCTCCTGCTGTCGCTGCGGTTTAACAAGACTCGCCTGGCCCTGCTGGGTGGTTTAATTTACAGGTGAGGAGACACGCTCCTGGGGAGAAGCGGATTTTTCAGGAACACGGTGATAACACCAGCGCTGGACACGAGCGCGGCTGCTCCGGCTCCCGACGTCCCCTCCGACACACCCACCTGTCGCCACCACCTGCTGTCGCGGTCACGGGCCATCCTGCACGGCGGCCTGAGAAGCCTTCGAGTCTATGCCTTTGGGAATTACTAGCACAACATCTGCTGTCCCTCTCACGTCTGAGGGAACGGCCTCTCGCCACCCAGACAACCGTGGAGAGAGGACGACCAGACACACTCACTGTCATCTTCTGGGGTCTCTTTTCTATCCGGCGTTTCTGCCCGTTCTTCCCTTTTCCCTCTTCTTTCTCCCCCTCCTCCCCTCCTCCCTTGCCCCCTCCCCCTCTCTTCCCTCTGGAACCTGCTGTTCTCGAGCTGCGTCTACAGGTGAGTCTTGCGCTAAGTGTCCGGGAAAGAAGCGAGCCCCGGCTCTGGAGGCGCGAACAATCCCCCCGTGGGTGGCAGATGGCTGAGCCGCCGATGGCCTCTCCTGGCGGGGCCGACGTACCTCGCCAGCTGGAAGCGCAGCGTGGTCCGCGGGTGGTACATCTCCAAGGCGGCGATGAGGTCGAAGGCAGACGGCGCCAGCATGGTGACCAGGGAGACCACCACACTCACCTGTCAAGAGAGTGAGCGCCAGACCCCACATTCCCCAGGGTCCCCCAACCTCATCGCTGACGTTCGGTCTCTCGGCCTGACGCTGGCTCAGCGGGTGTCCACAGAGCCAACAGCGCCTACACGGGAAGCCTCCCCACACCTCTCGTAACCAGCTTTCGTCAAATGACTGCTGCCACTTCATCGTAACTTCACGTATATTTTCGAGGAACTCTCCGTGGCTGTTCTGAGGACACGGATGCATGGCATTTCTGCCACATTCTCCAATTACCGTCTCATTCTATTTATACTTCCCTGACCTCGGGTGGAAGATGGAAGTAACCGAAACTATTACGAATAGCAAAGGGAAGACAGAGAGGTAACTTAATATTCTTTCTGTCCATGGAAGATTAATTATCTAGAGAGTCCAGCCTGGCTCTTGTTTCTCTGTGCTTAGAGCAAACGACAGAAGAGTTTTAGCTGGTACACAGATGTGTGAGCTAAAATAAGAATAATTTCTGATATATCGTGTAAAAAACTATCCATCTGTCTGTAAACACTCAAACACACGTGCACATAACCCATTTAGTGGAAATAAAGTAGAAAGAGGCCTGGGAAAAGAGCACCTGTGCAGTCTCAGATTCGATAAATTACCGTATGTTGACGATGTGCACAGGATAAATGGATGACCATCTTCCTGCCCACACAGTCTGCTTTTTAAATCCCAAAGGATGGTAACAATTCTCACAGAAGTGGCCCGAGAAGCGGTTTCTGTGCTATCTCTGCCTGTTAAATCTTTACAGGTAAATTGGGCCAACCTTTCAGGACAATGGTCCTATAACAAATTCTAAGAATTCTTAAGCTGTCCATAACCTTCCACTTGGTAATTTTCTGTTTAGGGGAATATTCATACAAGGGCAGGGGAAGATTGTTTAAAAAACAAGCCATTTGTGCGGAGCTGGTCCTGGAAGCGTTATTTGTAATTTGGATGCATAGAAACCAGCTAAGTGTTCACAGACTGGGCCCGGTCAACTTGGACCCACACGATGGAATCCAGCGCAGAGGTTAACGCCAGCCTGCGGACCGTGTCGCGTTGTGGAAGCACGGACGGGAAGAAACAGACGTGGCAAAGGTGCAAGGTGCAAGCACTCGCAGGTGCAAGACAGTGTGAATGCTCCAAGGCGTTTCCAAATCAAAATCTTTCCCATTGAAGACGAATAAAATTACTTAGCCCAGAGGTGGAGCTGCCAGTCTGGCTCAAAGCCCTTACAGTCCCTGCTCTAGGACGAGAGGACTAGAGTTTCTCCCTAGAGGTATCACTACCTTATGCACTTAAAACACAGAGGGCTAGGCTACTTCTGCGTCTCTTCTGGAGGGTGCTGTGGGTGATGGCAGCGGTACCTCGTTCTTTTCCCAGAGCGTCAGCTCCTTCTTGGACTGCTCCAGCTTCTGGGACCGGTCCACCACGAAGTAGATGAGGTAGATGCTCCCAGCCAGTGACAGCAGCACCAGGATGTTGGCGATGATCCTCAGGCAGACGGTCACCGCCCTGGGGGAGAGGCAGGAGTGCTCAGAGCACTGCCACACACAGACCTGGGGACTGGGGCACACGGCTAAGGGGATGCTCTGCCCTGAAGAGTCGGCGCTCTTTCCTCGCCCCCCGAATCCCTCATCTCCTAAGAGACTGACAGTGCATCATGAATGCAACCGGCCAGCACCAGCGAGGCTCTAAACAGATGCACAACCTCATCGGGTTTGGCGCCCAGGTGCCTGGATTTCAGTTCCTTGCTACTCATAATTGGAGTCCTGCCGTCAGTGCATTTCAGATACAGGAGGTCAAGTAACCGTGTTCAGCAGAAAGAGAGAGGGAGGGAGGGAAGGAGGGAGGCGGGAGAGGAGGGGTGGGAGGGAGGGAGGACCAGTGATTCTGCCCGTCGCTCCATGTAACGAGCCCGGCATTGCACCATACACAGTCACGTGCCACGTAACAATGTTTTAGTCAACAACAGATGCACAGACGATGGTGGTCCCGGGAGATTACGATGGAGCTGGAAACTCTCTATTGCCTGGTGACATCGCAGTGCAATAAATTATGTGTTGGTGGTGACACCGGTGTGAACAAACCTGCATGTGCCAGTCGTATGAAATTACAGCACATACAGTTACACACAGCACATACAATCATGTACAGTACATAATACTGATAATAAGGGACTGTGCCACTGTTTTTGTATTCAAGATACTTTTGATCACAATTTTCGAGTGTACTCCTTGCACTTATTTTTAAAAAAGTTAACTGTAAAACAGCCCCAGGCAGGTCCTTCAGGAGGTATTGCAGAAGAAGGCCTTGTCATCACAGGTGTTACTGTCCCCACAGTCCTTCCAGGGGGACAAGATGTGGAGGTGGACGGCGGTGATATTGATGGTCCTGACCCCGTGTGGGCCTAGGCCAACGTGTGTGCTTGTGCCTTAGTTTTTAACAAAAATTTTGAAAGGTAAAAAAACGAAGTAAAAATAGACACAAGCTTATAGAATATGGATATACAGAAAAAATATTTTTGTATAGCTCTACAATGTGTTTGTGTTTTAAGCTAAGTGTTATTACAAAAGAGTCAAGAAGTTTTAAAAAATTTAAAAGTTTTTAATGTAGAAAAGTGACAGTAAACTAAGGAACCAAGGTTAATTTGTTATTGAAGAGGGAAACTTTAAAAAAATAAATGCAGTGTCGCCCGAGTGTCCAGCGTGGACAGTGTCGGCAGTACCGTGCGGAACTGTCCTAGACCTTCACACGCCCTCCCTGACTCACCCAGGGCGACCTCCAGGCCGCAGGTTCCACTCGTGGCAAGTGCCCAGTACAGGGGCAGCGTCTTTTACCATATGCCGTGTTTTCACTATAACTTTTGATGTTGAGGTAAGTTTAGGTGCGCAGATACTCAGCACTGTGTCACAGTTCCCTGCGGCATTCAGTCCAGCAACACGCTGCACAGGCTTGGAGCGTGGAGCAACAGGCCGTGCCACGCAGCCTCGGTGCCGTAGGCTGTGCCATCCAGTTTGTGTGAGTCACTCCGTGACGTCCCCACAACGACAGTGCCCAAAGACATTTCTCTGACCGTGTCCCTGTTGCTATGACAGGGGCGACTGTATGTCCCTGGTAGTTTCCTAGCTGTCTTCCTTCTAGAATTAAGCTCTCAAACATTTTAGTCTTTTTCACTGCGGTATCCTCAGCTCTTAGAACAGGCTTAGCACCTGCAGGCACTTAATAAATATTTGCTAGATGAGTGAGTAAATAAAGGAGCAACTAAACGACCACAAGATAGGACACGGGGCTCGTCTCCTCCTCATTGGGTCTCCCTTACTGCTTGCCTCTTGGTATGGGCAGATCTCTGAATCGACGGCGATTCTAGTATTTACATGTACGTTTCCAGTTTTATCTGAAACACACCCATTGTTTCTGGCGCTGGAGGACAACTCACTGTCTGACTTCAGTTGTCTTGTTTTTAAGGCATCTGATTCTGCCAGCTTTGGAGCCTGTCTCAGCTTGGTGTACCTGGAAAGAGAACCCCAGGCCTTCTTGCAGGTATGAATAGTTTATCTGAGGCGTGGTCTGGGGGAGGTGAGCAGGAGGGAGAACCGTCGGCACCGGAACATGTGCCGGAGTTGGCTGTGCTGGAGGCAACTGCAGGACCTTCTGAGGGCCCATGACGTGCCTCTCAGAACTGTCGGCCCAGAGAGAAATAGAAAAACGTTTGTCCCACCCCGTGTCCAGGGGACTCCGTGAGTATGAGCTCCAGCATCAGACCCAGCCCCTTGGCTGCAGGTGCATGTGTGTTGCCGTGAACCCTGTGGGCACCCACACTGCAGCCGCAGGGTTCCCTGGGGCACGGCGTGGACACCAGCAAGGGGTACACATGTGCACCTGGTGGCCCCTGTGCAGGGGGGGCAGTAGGGGCTGGAGGAAGGTGTGTCGAGGGGTGAACCATCTGCTCCGTGAGATGTCCCCTGCTGGGGACCCTGGGCAGGTTGCGGTTTCCCCCTCTCCATGTGTCTCAGCCCTTCCTCTGCACAGTGAGGAACTCAGTCCCAAATGAAATGATAAATGTCACCTTGCTTGGTAAAAATAAAAGCATGGCACACTATGATATTATCATGACCAGCTCTGGCGGAGGAGACCTACAGATAAGGAATCAGAGGGCAGACTCCCATCTTTTCCCTTCATAGGCGAGGGGTGCAGGCTCATAAGGTCAAGGGCGTTCGTGGATATTAATGACAAGGAGGGCTAGAGTGCGTTCTCAGACTGCCCACGGACAGCCCTTTCCAACTCAGCGCCCTCGGTTGCCTCCCGCTGTCCCAGGGCCGGGTGTGCATCCTCCGTCCCCATGTCCTCGTCTACACCAGTCCCCTGAAGGGGCTTTCCACACTGCGGAAACTCACTGTGAGGGTACAGACCCAGCAAGGACGGGGACGAGCTGGCCCTTCCTGGGCGTGGCCTCCCCAGTGCTGGCGAAGGGGCCTCCCCTCGCGGCGCAGCTCCTGAGATCTGAGAAGAACCTCAGAACTCGGGAGTCGCCTGGGAGGATGGCTCATGAGCACAGCCACATAACATCGTGTCTTATGGCTCCAGAGACTCGTTTCTAAATAAAGCGAGTCTCAACGACATTCATATAGTTGCTTCATTTAGCAAACTAGAAGTCGGCGTTCAAGATACGTCCCTTGTTACCTAAGTAAAGACTAGGAAGCTGTCAGCTTCGGACCTCTCCCCTTGTCGCAGGGTCTGCAGGAGGGGGTTCCTAAACACCACTACAGAGGAGTCAAAAGTCAAGTCCCCTTGGAGCACATTACTAGAGGGACGGACACTGAGAGAAAGAGGAGCCGCCTGGCAACCGTGAAAATAAGATACAGATAATCTTGCAACTTTTGTACCAACTAGAAACAAAACTTATCAACGACTTGAACGCGGAGAGTATTAATACCTACAGGTTTTTGCTTTTCTTCTTCTCCTGTTCTTCCAGGATGGCCTCCTTTAAGGAAAAACACACGGCATCAAAGCTCAGCAGCAGCATCAACACATTAACCGCCACGAGACTCGTATTTAACTCACTTGAGTCTTGACCCCGGGGCCACAGGAAGCATGTACAAAATCTTACTTGTTGATGTTCTTACTGTTATAATTAATTAAAAAACAATTCAATTCTGAAAACATGGGTTAAATAACTAGAAGTGGGTAAATTTCATTTTTCTATTTATGTTCACCTGTAAGTCACACTTGAAGTTTTCATTCTATGTTTGTAACAAGACCCTGTGGCCCCAAGGAAAAGCTTCTGTTTTGCGTGTGTGTGTGGGTGTGTGTGTGGGTGTGTGTGGCAGTCAATGTGTTAATCATAAATCATCAGAAATAAGTTATCCAGTAATTTAACTCATATCTCCAATGTCTAAGACTTTATTCTGTAAGATGCTGCTGGGATAAATGAATTTAATATCAATTATCTAATGAGTAATTGAGAAAAGGAAATTGGGGACTCGGAAGACGGAAGGGACGTGGTATGGGTATGATGATTCAAATTATTTAAATACTTTTTTTCCCTTCAAAATAGGGCACCATTTAGCTGTCTGTGTGGTTCAGGAGGCCCAAGTCTCCGAATGCTTTGGACTGAATTCTCTTCTAAGTTAAAAATAAAATCTACCGTCCCCACATTTATGTATTTATTCCCTTTCAGGGAATAAACATACGTGTACATGCAACACGGTAATAATCCATTATGTGAATTATCAAACACATACAAACTGAAAACTTAAAAGGACGGAACAAAAAATTAAAAATAAAGAGAAGTTCCAGAATGTTCTTCTACACTCCATGGGATCATGTGGTGTGTTTCCTGGGGCATGCTCAGCTCCCTTTGCAAACAGCTGCCCTGGACGATGAGCGCCTGGGAGGGGGACGGCGCTGCCTGCCCGTGGACGGCAGCGGTGACCGGCACGTGGTCTCAGAGCCCAGCCCCACAGCGCCCGCCCCGCGGCCGGCACAGGCCACTCGCTCACCCTGATGCTGTTCACGATGGCAGCCGTCTTGCTCTCCGCGGCCTCTGGGTTCCCGATGAGGTAATCCCAGGCACAAAACACCCGCCAGCAGAAGGTGTAGTTTTCTCTGGAGGCGCTGGCCAGGCTGGTGCGGGAGTTCTTAGCCATCCTGCGGAAGAGAACCCAGAAGGGGTCACAGGAGTCGCAGGAAGGCGCTTGCCCCTACGGGGCCTTGGTGTGAGTTAGGAAATGCTGCCCCTGCAGGGTGGACACAACTTCTCAGGTCACTGCTGGGCACCGGCTGGATTTCAGCCCTCACTTGTGCCCGTGGCCAGCACTCTGACCAGTGTGAAAACCGCAGAGGCCCGTTGCTGTACCAAGGAGTCCCACCACTGCGGCGGCCAGCAGATCCCTGCAGGCATGTGTTCCCCGGGAGCCCGCTATTCCCACTTCCAGGTAGCTGTGGTTATGAAATAAAATCCTTTAAGCTGAATCAGTCTTGGGGCTCCTGCCCACAGGAACTCTACCCCTTGGGGCCCCATGGAACACGCCGGGTCCCTCTAGCACATGACATTCCTTTAGATATTTGAGGTTGGGAATCAGGGTCCCTCCTCAGGGAAAACTTCCTGCTCTGTAGAGCGTGTCCCCATCACGAGCTTTTCGCTCTGTGTCCAGACTTGCTCTCAGGTTCACTCTGATTTGCCTCTTAGCACGCTGACTGCCACACAGGAAAAAAAGTTTTTGCCGGGGGCCACGGTGTTTTATTAAAACAAAACAATCCCTTCTAATGTGTTATTTTTTATTGTTTTCTGTGCGCGAGTTATATGCAATGCAGCCCACGTTTTTGGAATTAAATTGTCAATATTAACTGTAACAATAAGAACATCAACAAGTAAGATTTTCACAAACCAACTGCAGGGTTTTGCTTCAGGCTGCTCCGGGCTCAAAACGAGCCTGAGTTAAATACAACTCACGTGGCAGTCAGTGTGTGGCAGTCAGTGTGTTAAACTGTGACATCTAGGCAAGGGCCTGAGTCTCCCAGGTGGGGCCGCTAGGGGCCAAGCCAGAAAGCTCTGGGGAACCGAAGGCCCCCAAGTCACTGTGCACCTCCTCAGGTTTTGTTTGCTTGTTTACTGGTTTATTGTCTGTTTTTTTATACCAAGCTCCTCTCTTTGCACTTTGCTAACATGCCACGTGGGCGCAGCAGAGAAGGGGTGTCTTATTCAGACAGGAGCCGCAGGTGAGCCGAGATAGGGCCAGGGGCAGGCTGGTTCTGGGGTTCGGAGCTCCCTGTCAGTCTGCATTCACCCGGCTCCCGCTCGCAGCACGGGTTAAGCTGGGAGGGAAGCGAGATTTCCTAAGCCTCCTGCGCAGTTACAGGCGAGGCCCAGGGAGGGGCACTGAGTGGCTGCAGGTCTTACGGTGGGGGTGGGGCACTCCTGACCCGGGCCAGGCAACTCCTCTCCATGACGAAGTACAGGGGTCAACTGCGCAGAGCACAGGAGAGACTGGCCTTTGCGGAACTGTAGCTAGGTCTTAGCAAACTTACAGACAAGAGGATGTTTTGCTTTCTGCAACCTCTGCTCACCTAGGTCATATCGTTCTCTCTCCATTAGCGCAGCTACTACATTGTCTCAAATTACATTAACGGGTTAGTTTATAGGATTCTTGTCTCTCCAGACGCAACGCAGGTCCTAGCACAAGGCAGGACATGTTCAGTAAGTACTGGTTAAAAATGAACATACCTCTTTTAGACTTGGTCTCCTCATCTGTAAAATGGGTACAGTTAGTTTTATGCCTTAACTTTACAGAATTACTGACAAGCTTACATGAGATCACACAAGTCATGACTCTCAAGACACATTTTGAGAAACTAAGCTGTTGTACTTTTTTAGAAGAATGATGAAGCTGTACGCAAACACGGCCATCCCCACCAGGAAGTACGCCAAGGGCAGCCGGTAGCCAGCTCTCCCGATCCTCCGCTCTCTGCCGTAGTAGCCGTAGAAGAGGACCGAGTACTGGAGGTAGCCCTGCACAGAGAATGCTCCGTGTCATTTCTGATTCCCAGGTCCCAGGGCTGTGGCCCATTCACCCCTCCCTTAAGGCAAGTATGGCCAAGCGTCAGCCTCACCCCCAGGGACCAGACGGTGTCTAGGTCTTGGGCGGAGGCCACCTGCTCCTTGGGGATGGTCTTCCTGGCTGTGCTTCCAAAGGGCTGGCCCGCAATCAGCTGGTGAGAGAGGAGAGGGTGTCATGCGTTCTTCTGGGTGGGGGGACCAGAGGAAGAGGGAGGTTGATCTCCACATGCCCGGGAGGATGCCACCCGTAGGAGATCTCCAGCGCGGTGTCTGCGTCCTTCTCACTGGTGGGACATCAGTCACGGGTAGGCGGGTTTTCTTTTTGACTCTTCAGGGTCTGCCTGGGTGTGTGTGCTCTCTCTGGCTTCTATGGGTGGTTAGTGAAGTCCCTAGATTTCTATGATAGATGGGACATGGCCCATTTACTGTGTAAAGATGTTTAGTTGAAAATATATTTTATTTTATAATCATGCTGGGTTGGCAAAGTGGCCCACAGGCCAAGTCCAGCACACCAGCTCTTTTTGTGTGGCCCAGGAGCTAAAAATGGTTCTTGCATTTTTAAATGGTTAGGGGAAAAAATCAAAAGAATAATGTTTTGTGACACATAACAATTACATAAAGTTCAAATTTTAATACTCATAAATAAAACTGTATTGGAACACGGCCACACTCATTGGCTGATGTATGGCCTGTGGCCAGGTTTGCACTATGTGGCTGGTTTGGGGAGTGGTGGCGGATGGACCAGAAAGCCTCAAATATTTGCTCTGTGGGATTTACAGCAAAGTTGCTGAGCCCTGTCTCCACACACCGTCCCCTCCCCACAAGGGCCGGGAGGGAGATCACTTTACGCTACCACTTGGCCAACGGCGCTTCTTTCTCCCCTGAGCCGGCGCTCACCTCTGGAATGACAACGAAAGCACCTGTCATCGCGGCCAGCACAATGTTGATTCCAAACAGCCATCTCAAGAATATGAAGTAGGAGGCAACGCCAGACCCAAAATGACCTGCAGAAAGGCGAGATCGTGAGAACAGTTTATGTAAGGTCCTCACAGTGCGAGGAACCCTCCACAAAGACACCGTCATCCGCCCTACGTCAGCCGGTGCCGAGTGAGAAGGCCAACGTCGTACCAATCAGCGGCTCCTTCCAAAACGCCAGTTCAGATGGATCAAGATGCCCACAAACATCTACTAGTTCTGTATGCAGAAAGAATCCCCAGTTTGCCTGAAATACTATTTGATGATCATTTTCCCGATGACATATTCACCTAAAAGGGTCTTATCAGGCCGGGCACAGTGGCCCACGACTGTAATCCTAGCACTCTGGGAGGCCGAGGCGGGAGGATCGCTCAAGGTTAGGAGTTCGAGACCAGCCTGAGCAAAAGCAAGACCCCGTCTCTACTAAAAATAGAAAAAAATTAATTGGCCAACTAAAAGTATATATATAAAAAAAATTAGCCGGGCATGGTGGCGCGTGCCTGTAGTCCTAGCTACTCGGGAGGCTGAGGCAGAAGGATCGCTTAAGCCCAGGAGTTTGAGGTTGCTGTGAGCTAGGCTGACGCCACGGCACTCTAGCCTGGGCAACAGAGTGAGACTCTGTCTCAAAAAAAAAAAAGTGTCTTATCAAATTTTCAATATTTTATGTATGTGAAGAAGTGTCAGCATCTTTTGAGAATTTGATATATTCATTTTCTATACTGCATCACTGAGAATTCTAAGGATTTTTCTCAGGTTCCTTTGGCCTTAATTTCAAGATAAAAAACACTTTTCTAGATGTTAACAATATGGGAAACTTGATGAATGGTACCGGGGAACTCCTTTTGTGACATTTCTAAACACCTAAACTCATTCCAAAATAAAAAGCATAGTAAAAAAAAACTTTGTACCTACTGAGAAAATCCAGGAGCACAGAAGTCAGTTGAGGATGTAGGCGATAAGTTCACAACATTCTGGAGCAGGTGTATTTGTGTCATACTTAAAAAAAAATAACATCTCTCGAATTCTTATTTCCAATCTAGTTTATGTTTGTCACAATAAGTAGAAAAACACAGAACATCACAAGGATGACAAAACATTTACCTATTCTAAGATCAGTAGATTAAAATCACTACTAGAATTAGTTTCTATTAAACTTTTAGTGTAACCTTCCATTATTATTCTATTATTTATAACGTTTTTGTATAAAATTGGCATCTTTACAGCATGCATCTTCAGTTACCAGTATAGTACAAATATTCTCTCTTGTCAAAAATGCGGTTGTATCAGATGAATTTTCCATAATGTATTTAACCCATCCCCCAAGGCTTGACATTTAGTAAGTTTCCAGTTTTCAGGAGGGTGAGCAGTTCCATAATACGTAAGTTTTGCCTAAGGCCAGGTTTCCTAGAAGCAGAGCTTGAGGAAGGGACTTAGCTGTGCGTGACTGGTGGAGGATGTGCTCTCAGGGGGCAGGGTGGGCAGTCAGGGTGGTCAGGGCAGGAGCTGAGCGAGGGTGTGGTCTCTGCTGGCACCTGGTGTGGTCTGATCCCACGGGGAGCTTTGGGGCTTGAACTACCACACAGGGCTGGTCCCACTGGGAGCTCGGGGTCAGACATGAATGTCCCTCTGTAGGTAAGTCACTGGCTCCAGGCTCTAGGGGGGCTGAGGAGGTGGGGCGACATGTGCCTCACACCTGGGAGCAGGTAGGCCAAGGGCAGGTCTCCAGAGAAGGGAGCAGTCCACACTCAGAGCAGCCGAGGGAGAGGTGACCCGCCAGGTAAAGGGGACCCGAGTGGGGCACCAGCAGCCTTGGTCACTGAGCTTGCCGAAGTTTTGTTGCTGTTTTCTCTGGGTTTTAGGAAATAGAAGCCTTTTATCAAAGGATATAAACATTTTGAAAACTTTGGGGACATACTATAACTTTCCTCTAGAAATTCTGCCACAATTTACATTTTCAACAGTGGGGTATGAAAGTGCTTAATTCTATTTAAACATTGAAAATGTTTTTCCCAATCGGTCATGTAACTCTTAGCTTTAGTTTTTATGTATATAATTTTTAATGTAATTAAAAACAATAGCACTTTCCTCAATGATTTCTTCCTTCACTTTTGTGGTCAGAAAGGCCTCTATTCTCCGATGATATCATCTATATTTTCTTAAATTCCTTCATGGTTTCCTATTGTATACTTGAACACTTCCTATTGTATTAATGTATTTAAATATTTAATGGAATTTTACAGTGAAGGAATTAAACTTGCTCTTTAAAACAGTCAAATCAATTGTTTCAGCAATATTTGTGGAATTATTTAGACTAACTAATAGTTACCACATGGTAAAGGCCTGTGTGTATTCTTCTCTGTTCCTGAACTTTTTGCTTATTTTTCTGAATTGTCAGTCAATTCCTGCACTACGCCGCACTGTTTCAATTGTTGTAGCTTTTAGAATGTATTTTAATGTCTTGGCTATGCAACCTCGTTTGCATTTTTCCTTTAAAATTTTTTTTGATTAGTCTCTTGGATGTTTTACTTTCATGTGAGTTTTATGATCTTGTTGAATATTAAAAACAATACATTCAGATTTTTATTGGAATTGCATTAAACTTGTAAATTGATTTTGGGAAAATCAACATCTTTCAAATATTGAATTTTCCCACATCTCTTCAAAAGACTTGTACACCCTGTGGTCCAATTTTACAGTTTGCTTTATTTCGGACTTACTGTTTTTTCCTGGCATTGTGTGTGTTTGTGAGTGTGAGTGTGGCTGTGGTTTATTCATTTGTTAGCATATGTTTTCTAAATGGTCACAGTAACGTCTATGAAAATCCGGATCTCTGTATCTGCACTTTGCAGTCCCGTGTTGCCCTCTCTCTCATCCTTGCGCGTTCCACGTGATCCTTTGGGGACAGGGCTGTGTCTGATAAAGAACTGAGCTGGGAGAACAGCGCAATGTGGAACTGGGCGCCTGGGACTCTTTAGGTCCTGGGAGGCAGTGGGGACAGGCATGGTGTCCCACGGGAGCCTGGAGCCCCAGCTGCGGGAGTGCCCTGGGCCGCTCAGTGAAGGGCCGGGACGCGCCAGGCTCTCCTTACGCTGTGGATCGGCCACGGCCCTGCATCCCGCCCCCTCCTCCAAGTGCAGACACTTACTCTCGATTTTCTTTATCCGCATTTCCCAGGGAATGAAGATGACCACGAAGTTGCAGGCGAGACGAGCCAATTTCCGCCAGAGCTAGGAAGGAGAGGGCAGGATTAGAGACCTTCACATTCATGAAGAGGACAATGGCTGTGCGGTACCAGGGTCCTGCATGGAAGGTGGACCCCTAGGTATATCTCTGCTACCTTTCTTTGTGGCTTCATAGGCCTTTAAGCAACTCTAGGACCAAAGTAGCCCCCTTGTCTTCTCTTCTCCTCACCAGGTGAGCAGACATCTGCTCAGGCTCTGAGCCGTGGTGTCTGTGTTGAGGCTATATTCTTGGGTCGCAGCTTAACTTACTCATCCTATTCGTGAGACAGGGACTGAGAACAGTGGAAAGTACTCAGAGAATGATGTCTGAATGTTTGACCCCGCCATAGACTTAAGGTAGCTCTGAGGGTGGGGCCTGAAAATCCACAAAACTAACAAACTCCCCAGATGATTAAAATCACATCCTTGCTTAAGGACCAAGAGTCTAGAACCCACCCTGAAAATGAGAACCTGCCCACAACCCCCACTGTGTGTCTTGCATCCTGACCCAGAGATAGTTTCCTAGCCCCTTAAGGTCTGGAAATTTGTACTGTGGGTTTAAGATGCAATTGCCAAAAGTTCAAAAAAAAATTTTTTTTTTCTCAAAGGAGAATGAAGCAAAATGTGCCCTGACACTGGCTCTGCTCTCCAACAAAGTTGGCAGGTTGTGCATTTTAACACACAAACAATCTGGGCTTGTGTTGGAAGTAAATGATATCACTGCAGAAAGAAGGATTACAAATTTAATTACGACATTCTGAACTATCAGACTGCCCACAGTCCTGAGACAGACATGTATGATAATGGCATTCTGGATGTATCTGCCAAGGCCAGAACTGCCGCCTGCAAATGAAAATCCGAATTTTATCAGAAATTAGAATTGTTCATCTTCTGCTCATGATTTGAGAGCCAGCTCAGATATTGCCACTCCCATGAACGCAGATTCTCTGTAGTGAGAAATAAATTCTCCTATCTGCAAACTCCCCTGGCAATAATTGTTGGTCTCTCTTATCATGTTTATCATATCCCACCTTGCACCACCTTAACAGTGTTCACCTGGCTCATCTGCTAGAGCGGGGGTAGGGAACCTGTGGCCTTCTACAGCCTCAAGGGCAGCTTTCTGACTGAATCTAAATTTTACAGAACAAATCATTTTATTTTTATTGACACATTTTTGTTCATCTTTTACATTTTTATTTTTAAAATGAATGTATTTAAAATGCCAAAGAATAAAATAAGTTTCAATGAAATAATCCTCCCAGATTGATCGGCACAGTTAGAACACTAGTCACCATAAGGGCTAAACTGATGGCTGCTACGCTTGTGATTGAGTTCTCACTCCCCCCTGCGACTGGCGCCACTGCCACACGAGGCAGGTTGGTGAGAGTTCATGGGGGTTGAGTGAGCCAGTCTGTTACTAGCTTTTGACAACAATGCACTATGTTTCTGTTTGAAGTGGACTTTGTGAATAGTTGCACAGCTCGACGGTATGTTTTAATTCTGTTTAATAGCCCATCATGTCAAAGAAGACCAAGAGAACTCTGAAGGAAGAAAACAGACTTTTTAATGAGGATGGGGAACTGCAATATTATCTTGTTTCTGCCAAAGACAAGAAGATTTGTTTACTTTGTGATACTGCAATATCAACATTAAAGAAATTCAATGCTCATCTGCATTATAATACTCAGAAGGACCACGAATATTTTAAATTAGAGGAAGAGGTGTGAAAGGTTGTACTGCAGAAATTAAAAGATGAAAAGCAAAAGCAAAGAAAATTCTTTCAAGCAGCAATAAGACCTGGAAATAATGCCACTGCAGCAACCTACAAATTAGCTTATATACATACTCTGGGGAAAAGGGATGCCATTCAGTGACACAGAAATTGTGAAAGTGCATTGTCGAAGTTGTAGGATGCTTAGACCCCAATAATGTTTCGAAGTACAAACAACTGCCTCTTTCGAGGAGAACCACAACTGATCAGCAGCATGAATTAGCCTCCAACTTAACAGAACAACTTCATGCAGTACTTCAAAAGGAAAATACATATCATTCAATTGCTTTGAATGAATCAACTGATACTACTGACTTAGCACATGTTTTATATTTCATTCAGGTTATAACAGAAGATTTTCTTTGCTACTAAGTGTTACTTGCTTTGGACAGTCTTGTGAACAGAACATCAGGAATAGATATCTTCAACAACTTTCAAGATAAATGTCGTGAAGTTGGGCCAA
Organism: Lepilemur ruficaudatus; assembly: GCA_963574885.1. Classification (NCBI taxonomy): domain Eukaryota; kingdom Metazoa; phylum Chordata; class Mammalia; order Primates; family Lepilemuridae; genus Lepilemur; species Lepilemur ruficaudatus. The sequence continues at coordinate 80,746 of CAUYRT010035208.1, forward strand.
ATTGGTAAATTTAGTGAGTGTATGTACAGATGGTACACCTTCCATGACAGGAAAACATGAGGGATTTATTGCATAGATAAAAAAAGTATCAACAGATTCAGATACTCTCACTTCCTTTCAGTGTATCAGCAAAATCTCTGTGCTAAAGCTACTATTTTAGGTGACATTTTGCAACAAGTTATAAGTATTGTTAACTATATTCATGTCAATGCAACACGGCATTGTCAGTTTCATGACATGCTAAAGTTGAAAATGGGGTATTCAGGGTGGATTTACTATATCATTCCGAAGTGGGTTGGCTATTGCAGAGACAGGTGTTAGCCAAAATTTTATCTCTGTGAGAACAGACAGTTAAATTTTATGAAGAACAGAATCAACAATGTGAATTATTAAAGGAAGATTTCTATAGGAATGCAGCATTTCTGTGTGATATCATGTCAAATCAAAATGACTTGACTATTTCTTTGCATGGTACAACTAAGTCTATAAATGATATGTGGCAAAAAATCCAAGCATTTTGAAAAAAGCTCTATTTTTTTCAAAACACCACTTTTTCAAAAGGAAATATCAGATGGACATTTTCCCCAGTTAGCAAAGGTCACTGATGGGCAGGATGATATATGCAAATCATTTGAAGAATACACAGCTGTTATAGACCTATTATTAAATGGAGAATACAATGAAAGGGTCACTGACTTTGAGAATCATGACACCACATTCAAATTAGCATGTCAGCCTCACCTAGTTGACATCACCAAGGCACCTAAAGAACTCCAGTTATTGATGCCAAGAAAGAGCCAACTGAAATAAGGAAAAATGCAGTAGAATACCCACACCTTTGGCATCATGCCCCCAAAATGCTTTCTTGCTTTTTAACCACTATTGCTGCAAATCTACTTTCTCCGGCCTAACCCAAATCAAGATGCTCTTAAGGTCACAGATGACCGATACCCATCTAGAGGATCAGCTGAAACTGCACACCAAATATTCAACTGCTTTCCAACAAAAAGCAGACACAACAAAGTCATTAAAAGGTTAGTTTAACATTAACAAATATTTTTAATTTTTGAAATTATTAACTACGTAGTAGGTAGATTTTTAAAAAATAATGTAGATTTTTAAGCATATCTAATTGAAGTTTCTTGAATGTGATCTTATTTGATTACAGCTAAATTAATGTGGTTTCTGACATGAAAAGTTTCCCCACCCTGTCCTAGAGCGTAGAGAGAAAAACCAAGGCTTTTGGATCATTCATCCCCAGTAGAATCCAGAGGAAGGGGTGCTCCAACACCCTCTGGCAAGGGTTTGGTGGTGGAAAACATTTGAGTCTCTGGCCCGTTGTAAAGTCCTGAAGTCTAAGAAACACTGCGCAGAAGGCCAGAAACCAGAGTTCTAGCTCTAGTTCCACATCTCCCTTACTATGTGCCCCTGAAGTTATTTTCTTTCCTCCAGGCAGGTGGCAGGACCCACAGGTGTGCTCCTTACCTCTGCACCCGCTGCCTGGTAGCCTCGGGTCCTGGTCAGCCTCCCTTCAAACTTCAGCACAATCTCCTTTGCCCGCCTGAGAGAAGAAAAACATGACAGTGAACGCAAGTTTATCACACTTAAAATTTTCGCAAAATATGTGGAAATGCAATAGGAACATGTTGCCAAAAGATGCAGGACAAGATGCTATGGGAGGATGGAGTTATTATGTAAATGGTTCATTTTTTAACTTTTGGTAAGCAGAAAACTCTTTTAACATTTTTGTCTTTTACAGTTGTCTTTAACATTTAAATGGATGAGTTAATCCAAAATGATGAATTCATCCCAAAATGCGTTACAACTGAATTTCTTAAAGCCCTTCCCTGATTCTGGAAGCTGGCTGGGAGTCATTAGCTTCGGAAACCCTGGTGACAGGCACTTGCATCTCAGCTCTCCACTGAGCAACCTTCCCCTTGCAGTCAGTTCTTTAAAAGCGCAAATCAGACCTGGCTTCAGAGAATCTGCTCTGAGAAAAGGGTGGTGCCTGGTCACCATGAACAAAACAGTCATGTCTATGTAGCTATGAACAACCTGATTCAGCCCAAACAAATACACTAACTGATTGCTGTGAGGAGTTGGCCTGATACGCCTGCCTCAATGTTCAGTCCTTAAAAATGGACTGAATTCATTGGGATAGACAGTTAAATCTACACCTAAATGAACAACAGGATTAGAAAATAAATGTTAGTGCCACGGGGCAGACTGAAGTCAAAGACTCCTAGAGAGGCGAATGTCACCTTCAAGGTGAGCCAATCCCACGCCACCCCCATGCAGAGATCCTCGTTATCGAGTGGTCAGCTACCCTCTGCATGAACATGCTCAGCATCGAGAAGTTGGTTCTTCTGAATCAGCCAGTTTGCTAGTTCAACACATTCACTGTGTGGGTGTTTTTGTACGTGCATCCCAGTAACCTCCCAGCAACACCTGCTGGCTCTGAGTCCTTCTTTAGGAGAAACCAGAGTGCTTGGTTTTGGACTTCTCTCCCCCTGCCTCCATTGCCATGTCCCCATCTTCCCAGCCCAGCTGATGCATTGGCTTCATTCTGATTAGAGCCGGAAATGCAGTCAGGGCAAGGGCTGGTGCCCGACCCCGTACCAAGACTGCCTTGTTGGGGGCCACCTTAACAGAGCGGCATGCTACAGGTATCTAAAAAATAAAAGCCTATCAAAGTCAAGTAACTATTTATTTATGTATGTATTTATCTTATTAATTTATTTTTCCTGGAAAACATTTTCTGCACGTCTATTTTGAGTCAAGCATAGTAGAATACAGAGGTGCCTAAAATAGAGTTGCTGTCCTAGAAGACTTCACTTCCCAGTAGACATGAAAGAGACTTAGACAGACAATGACCGAGAGAGAGAGTGGGGTGGGCGGGTGCTGTGACAGGGGCGTGACCAGGCGTTGCCCTGCGGGGGAAACGAGCGTGTGCTGTGTCCTCCCAGACAGGTGGGTTTTGCCGCAGACTCAGGGCCAGCTTGCCCTGCGTGTGTCTTGTCCGTGTCGGGCAACACTCCCTGGGTTCCCAGCAGTCAGGGTTCAGTGCCTCCCGCACCTTCTGCGGAGGCGCCAGGATGAGCCTCAGCAGGTCCAATCAGCGAAGCGCTGCCCCAGCAGCTTCTCAAGGTGACGGAGAGGAGAGGTGAGTGACGAGGGGATGACAGACGGGGGTGCTCAGAGGGCAAGCTGCTTCCTGAGAGCCGGCCGCTGGCCGGGCGCGTGGTCGGTGTGGCCGTCTTGGTGCTCTGAGTCAGGGCCAGGCGACACGCGGAAGGGCTGCTCTGTTCTTCTGTTTCTGAAGTGCCTTCGCAGAAAAGTCATCATTCGCTCTGCTTTGCCCACAAGGTCAAACAGGTTTAACCTCCCGTTATTCAGCTAATAACTAATCATCATCATCTCTGAATGATTTGTACAAGTCCTGATAGAACACATGCCTTTTTTTTTAGATTAATTGCTCCAATAATTACTTGGGTGAAATTCCTATGTTTCAATACAGAGAACACTGGACTTGGGGTCAGAAAGCCTACATTTAAAGCCTAATTCTAGCACTCAGACGGTGTGTGCAGCTTGGGTTAGTCTCTTAGTATCTCTGAGTATCAGTCTTCTCATCTGAGAAATGGACATAATGCCATTCTGAAAGACGTGGAAATGATGACAGCTGATGACAGCCATGGAAGGCAGATAAAGGCGAATTAATTGAGAACTTCTGAGGGTGCAAACTGTGGACGACCTTAGCTATCGCCGCAGCCACCGGAGGGGCAGCCTGATCATTCTGGAAGAACAGTTCCTGGAATGGAAATCTAGGGAAGGAACCACTAGATGAGAAAGGAATGAAAGCCTGGCAGCCGGCAAATGTGGAGATAAAGGGATATCTGCCGGGCGTCTCCCCAGGGCAGTCAACAGCAAGGCACGGCAGAGGTTCTGCCCACACGGCGGTGCCTGACCACGGGGCGTGGGGTCTGCTCTGGCAGGAAGGTCCGCCCCACGGTTTCAGCAGCTCAGGGTGCAGGTCACGATGGCTATTCTGCTAACTCCCGGTGCTCCGATCCTGCATCCTCGTCATTCCTCGCTCCGTCTTCCCCAGCGACTGCCGCACCAGACACAGCGCTGAGCACCCACACTGATCCTTCAGCAAGCTGCTGTCGGCGGGTCTCAAATTTAAGTACGCAAAAGAGTCAACTGAATGTATGTCAGCAATGCTGGGCTCTCGCCCACAGTTTGACTCAGAGATTTTTGAGTTTTTAACAGCAGTGGACATTTTTGGGAACCCTGCTGCAGGAAGTGAAGGCTATTACTCACCATCACGTCAGCTTTAAAGAGAAAGGAGCTGGTATTTAGAGAAATGACGAAAATTACCCAATAGCACACGGCTAGAGACTGGTAGAGGTTGTATTCAAATTCAGGCAATCTGTCTTCAAATCTTAGCACTTAACTCTTGTATAGACAGACTCTCTTAAAAGACACTAAGTATCAAAGTAATCTGGCTCGCCATAGAGATTTCTTTCCCCAAGAGGGAGGTAATAGCCAAGCAGCTAAAATGAGCATCTTTTTTCATTCTGGCTTATTGCCCTGTCTCTAGAGAGTTTGGAGACAATGCTAAAATCTAGAGTTTGAGCCGGGCGAGGTGGTTCACGCCTGTAATCCTAGCACTCCGGGAGGCTGAGGTGGAGGGATCCCTTGAGGTCAGGAGTTCAAGACCAGCCTGAGCAAGAGTGAGACCCCGTCTCTACTAAAAACAGAAAAATTAGCTGGGCATGGTGGCGCATGCCTGTAGTCCCAGCTACTTGGGAGGCTGAGGCAGGAGGATTGATTGAGCCCAGGAGTTTGAGGTTGCTGTGAGCGAGGCTGATGCCATGGCACTCTAGCCTGGTAGACAGAGCAAAACTATCTCAAAAAAAAAAAAAAATCTAGTGTTTGGAAAGGAGGTAGAAGATGAAAAGCTCCCCACCAACACACACACCCCACGCAGACACACACACACCCACACACACACACACACACACACACGAAGGAACTGGCTGTCTGGATCAGCCAGACCCCTCGGACATCTTTGTGGCTTCTCTAAGCCACGATGGGAGTGACTAAACCCATTCACATGGGTCTTCATCTCATCCCCGTGGGCA
>CAUYRT010035211.1:0-38205 GCA_963574885.1 Lepilemur ruficaudatus
TACTCAATTTTAAGAAATGACAGTAAGTTAGAACCTCTTGTATTATCCTGGATTAAGCTTCAGCCCATTATTCGAAGTGAGGTGACACAAGACCCGAAGAATGGATTCCACTTGTACTCACCATCAAATTGGTATTGACTGATTAACATTATGGTGCTCAAAGGGTGGGATGATTTTTTTTTTATCCTTAGAACAATAATATTCAATTGAAGCGTTTTAAGATTGTTTTTTAAGTGGTGCAATTAGGAATGATACAACTCGATCTTCATTTCAAGACCCTTTGACTACAAAATGGAGAATGGATTGGTGAGGGACAAGACCAGATGGGATTGGGGTGGGGTGGGAGCAGGTTAGTAGATTCTTGTAATAAGTAATGCTAGAGATGAGGGTGGTTTGCATTAAAGTTGTTATGATGATAAGGATGGAGAAAATTGGATAAATTCAAGATATTTGGAATATAAAATTTATAGAACTTGCTGATTAATTAGATGGGAGTAGCATTGAAGGACTGGCAGGTTAGTGTCAAAAATAAACTCAAGACTTGAAAAACTGGAGCATAATGGCCGTATTGATTTAAGGAGGAAAAATTCAATAACACCATACTTGGAATTGCTTGTAAGTATGTTAATTTTGGCATGCTTTTGCAGCATCCAGGTAGAAATAACAAATAGACAATTGCTTATATTGCTGTAGAGCTAATATAAGAATTTATGTTGGGGATTATCTTAGTCTGTTTTGTGCTGCTGTAAGAGAAGACGTGAGACTGGGTAATTTATAAAGAACAGAAATTTATTTCTCACAGTTCTGGAGGCTGGGAAGTCCAAGATCAAAGTGCCAGCAGATTTATTTATTTATTTATTTATTTGGAATTTTTTTTTTTATTTCAGCATACTATGGGGGTACAAATGTTAGGTTATATACATTGCCTTTGCCCCACCCAAGTCAGAGCTTCAAAGGTGTCCATCTTCCAGACTGTGCATACCACACCCATTAGGTGTGAACATACCCATTCCCTCTTCACCCCTCCCACCTGCCTGACACCAGATTTGGCATCTGATGAGTACTGGGTCTCTGCTTCCAAGATGCCATGTGGAAGCTCCACCCTCCACAGGGGAAGGACACTGTTCTTTACATGGCAGAAGAGCAGAAGGAGGCAAACTCATTTCTAGAAGCCCTTTATATATTGTAGCATTAATCTATTTATGGGAGTAGAGCCCTCATGATCTAAACACTTCCTATCAAGAACCACCTCCCAACACCACTGCAGTGGGGATGAAGTTTCCAACACATGAGTTTTGGAGGCTAAAGACATTCAAACCATAGCAGAGGTAGACATTATATTTCCAAATTTATTATTTCACTCAAAAACTGTTTAATATTTCTGTGCCACCCATTAGGTGATTGAAACACAGTAGTAAACAAGAGAGATGAAGTACTCATCTTATGCAATTTACATTCTAGTAGGGCAAGATAGAAATATATAACTAAAGGGATAAGATAAATTGAGAGGAGTCATCAAATATAGAAAATAAATCAGTGAGGAAATAGTCTCTTTTTAGGAGATGACACGTATACTGAAATATAAACGATGAGTAAGACATAGCCATGTGAAGATCCAGATGTGAATTCCAAGAAGGGGCTACCTGAAGAAAAAAAATAAGGCCAATAAAAAAGAAAGTGAAAAAAGAAGTATAAGTAGTGAGTATAGAAATGGTATGTAATATTAGAGAGGCAGACTGGGATCATAAATGAAAAGCCACAACTTGATACTTTCTTTTTATACAATTGCCATTCTGGTGGGTGTATAGTAATATTACATTATGCATTTAAATTTTTAATATTTACATTTTAATTTTATAGATGTATAATATTTGTACATATTTATTGAGTACATGGGAAATATTGATACAAGCATGGGTAATGACCAAATCAGGGTAATTAGGATGTGGATTACCTCAAGGACTTAATCTGTTTTCCCCTTAAGGATAATGAAGTGGAGCTCCTTTTTATGTGTTTCTTGGCCATTTGGTTATCCTCTTTTGCAAAGTGTTTAAGTCTCTTTTCCATTTTCCTAATAGAATGTATGTTTTTTGGATTTATGTGAGTTCTTAATATACTTTTGCTGCAAATTTTTTAGCAGTTGAATGCATATATTTTACCACTATGAGAATTGTTAATTAATTTTCTTAATGGTAGCTGTGTATTTATTTATAATTTTAATATAATTAAGTATATATATATTTTTCTTTTATGGTTAGTATGTTTTCTGTCCTGTTTAAGAAATCCGTGTTTACTGGAAGTTCATTAATATATTCTCCAAGTTTTTTTTTTTTTTTTTTTTTGGGACAGAGTCTCACTCTGTTGCCCAGGCTGTAGAGTGCCATGGCATCAGCCTAGCTCACAGCAACCTCAAACTCCTGGGCTCAAGCAATCCTTTTGCCTCAGCCTCCCAAGTAGCTGGGACTACAGGCATGCGCCACCATGCCCAGCTAATTTTCTACTTATATTTTTAGTTGTCCAATTAATTTCTTTCTATTTATAGTAGAGATGGGGTCTCGCTCTTGCTCAGGCTGGTCTTGAACTCCTGACCTTGAGCTATCCACCCGCCTCGGCCTCCCAGAGTGCTAGGATTACAGGCGTGAGCTACCGCGCCCAGCCAAAAAAAAAACTGTTTTATTTATTATTTTAGGATAGTATAATACTTCTATTACATATCAATAAGATCTATGTTGTTTTTTGTTCCGGCAGTAGTTGTTTAAAGCAAAAAATAAGTGATATGGACACAAAAACCACAGCCCCTGTGTCAACCCTTACAGGTGCTTAGGGAGTCTACTTCTCCATTTCCCATCAAATACATTTGCTGGGTTTTCTGGCCAGTGTGTGCTCCTTGGAGTTCTGAAAACGGGAGGCAGTCAGGACTGGGAGATTATAGAAGACGAGATGAGAGATAAGATTCATGCTTGTGTAGTATCTTGAAGCGCTGGCCCCTGATCTCCTCCAAGGTAGTATTTGCTGTCTGAGTTCCAGATTTCTAGCTAATATTCTCTTCATTCTTTTCCTCCCCCAGTCCTTTGGCCACTTTGGATACCAATTACCTGGATTACACACCTTTCTGCTTGGAATATTTAGAGTAATGTCTGTTTTCTTGAGTTGATATTCAAAGCATTTGAATAAAGGATGAAATATAAACCTTTTTTTTCTACTACAAAGATAATGCCATATTAATCTTCAATAAAAATTCAATAGTTGTTTGAGTGGTAATTCTCAAGAGTATATATATTACTCAGGAGTATGTTCTGTATAGTGTATAGCAAAGAAATGTCATGAATTTTAAAGTTGAGGGTAAGATATCAATATTATTTATGAGAAAATTGTGAAGCAAATAAAGCTTATAATGAGATATTTTATATCTTCCAAACTCTTCTTTTTTCACTCTCCAGATAGATAATGACAAATTATGGAACATATTTAAACACTGCATCCAAATGTGAAAAAAAAAATTTCTCCAACTAAATGTAATCTTAGGTTCTCTCAGGAGTACATTTACCACCGTCATGGAAATACTCAACCTACCTGAACCCACACGAACTGAGCTTGCCTGATCAGAGTCTAACTAAGCACGTTAAGATATAATTCAACAAGACATTAGCACCAAATTTTTAGCCTTGTGTTTGAAGTGCGTATGCAGAAGTAACAAAAATCAAAACCTCGTCCACTTCTTTTTACCAGTTTCTTCCTTTATGATCTCAGGACTTAAAATACCATCTCTACACTGCTGAGTTCCAAAACTGCATTTCCAGGCTAGGTATTCTCCTGAACTTCAGATTCAAAAATATAGTTTTGGTTTTCCCTTCCTAGAGACAAACAAAAGAAAAGGCAAAATTTGTCAGAATCAACTTTTTCAGACCTCTGGAAATTAACCAAATGCTTGCAATAATCTCAGTGTTTATTCAAGAAAATATCCTGAATTTAGAAAGAACATCAGGGTTAGCTGCATTCTTTTATTTTTCTCTTCCCTGCTCTGCCACTGCCTTGAATGCCAGCAGCCTCACAGTCGTGATAGCTGTGAAGACGACAGGTCTCTGAGGCACAGGAGGGAGATCTGTGTGGAGCTCTTGGAAAAAAGTCGCATTTCCAGAGCATGTCACTGTCTGAGCTGACTCTCAACAATCCGGAAAAGCCCCATTCCCAGGAAAACTCTGTTGATCATAAACCTAAAACAAGTTGTTGCTGTTGAAACCAATGTTCCTGGATATTTATAATTACTTGTGTACAATGGAAAAACAAGAAGTGTGGTGCAAAATGAAGGGAAAAAATGGCTAGTAAAATATAATTCATAGCTATGGCATCAAAGAGAAAGTTGATTATTAGCATTAGCAAAGTAAAATATTGAGATAGAATTATAAAAGCCATTTGATCAAAAGAAAACACAAATCAGTGAAAACTCCATATTTAGAAAATAACTTAATGCTTCAGAAAGGCATTTTCTATCATAAACAGATTAAAATTTAATGGTCAGAAGAAAGTCAAATTAATACTTTCCTAAGGAAAAAAATAACTCAGCAGTCAAAATTTTTGCTTGGGGGGAATAAAGCCAAAGCAATTCTATGATTAAAATTTAATAATCAACCCACTACAAAACTACTAATTATGCACAAATTGGTTGTGATGATGCTAATTATGTGTACTTATAAATTTCCTTGTCCTAATTCTATTATCTGTCTTTATCCTTCACTGATTTCCACTCAGCCTTTGTCTAGCTACTTGCAAAGAATTTTCTACCCACATATAGTCATTTCATTTTGCAAGAATAAATGTAATTATCACCTAGCTAGAAGCTAAGGGGATTTTTTTTTTAACCTAGCTAGAGTGAAGTTACTCAATTAACACCTTGCATGAATACTCTGAATTTTATAAATTTTATAAAATGTTTTGAGCCTAAAATAGTTTTGATTGATGGGTTTCTTTTCTCGGGAAGTTTTTTTCTCCCTTATTCTCACTGCCTGAAATTTCATTTTAGAATCTCAGCTCAAATATGTCTTTTTAAATTTGCAATCATTCAACATACTGTTTTACCCGTGAAGCAACTTAGTATTCTCACTTGTTTTTCTAGTCACAAAGACATATCTAGACAATACAAAAAGGATTGTCACTACCTGCTTAATGTTGATCTCAAATAGCAGACTAACATATATATCCATTATAGGGTATGTGGCCATATTTGTTCACTCTATAAAGGTTTATATTCTTCATTATGAACCTTCATTCTGAAGATCTATGCTCTAGAGGGGTAGGTAGGAAGCTGATTAGCTCAAGCGCTAAAATCTGAAAAGCGAATTATTGGGAGGGTCTTAAATAGAATACTTTTATAAAAGCCTGCTGATACTAATGACATCAATATTTTTGAAAATAAAATTAGCTTAGATTATAACACCCACAGGTATTGTAACTGCCTTTTCTGTCACTGGAAATTGCGTAGATTTTTAGGGTTTATCAATCCTTTACAATAAACATCTCTATTTTCTTACTTTCAAGATGTGTCTCAACACTTTGTAGTCAGACTTTCATTTCTACAACTCTTTTAAATTGCTGCTTCAATTTTCTCCATTGCATGTATGAGGGTTATTAACTCTCACGTGACTCAAAGTGCCACACTCTTCCTTCAGATTTCTTTCCTTCCATGTCCCAGCAGCTTCCCATCCCCTTGGCTGTTTTCTCTGCCCCCTGCACTCCGTTAGGGCCGGTGTTTGCCAGGTGCCAGCTTTTGCCCTCTCCCACTTTGTGTGGCCTTTCATCGACTTCACCTGCATGATAATGACCCACAGTGCATTTCTCCAGCCCTATCTCTGGGGAGTCTCCTCATTTATAGTGGCTCATTATTTACAATTATAACAGTATTGATTGTTCCTTAGAGCCAGATACTATTTGTTGTTCTTACAACATTTAATGATAAAATGAGTTCATTTCTAACTATGAAATATGACAAATGTAAATTATCATTCGCCTGTTTAACACTGAATCATTTATAAATAGAGAGTTATAACAACAGACTATTCCAGTGACTGCAATGGAATTCAGCACGTTTCAGCCACTGTAATCATTCTGTTTAATCCCACATTTCAACGATTCTCTGGATTGAAAGACTTTGGTTTGTTTTCCTCAATCTGGAATTTTGCCCCTAAATCTCTACATGCTCCATCCTTCATTTCTTTCCTCAAAACTCATCTGCTCTAGGTGGCTCTTTCTGCTTCCCAAAATACAATAGAAGCCCTCCAACTGCTGTAACAGTTTCTGAACAATTCCTGTAATAGCTCTAGCACCTGGAACGGGGAATGAAGATGGAAGCATGGAACAATTGTTTTGCATGAATAAATAAATTAATGAATGCATAAAATAATAATATCTGTGTATCACTTATGTGGGAAATAGTTATGCTATATTACTGATATATAGGACATGGCTATATTTTAGAAATAATCATATATAAAATGTCTGCTAAATTTTTATATGCCTCTCTCTCCCTCTTTCTAACTACACATATAATTTTGTGTATAAGAAAGTGAAAAATAAAACCCTGGAGAAATACAACCTCAGTAGTTAACTTTGGACAATAGGGTACAGTGTATAAGTGAGAGTGTGTGAGTGATATTTGTAGTGTGGGTGTATAATAATGCCTTTAGTTGAAATGGCATAGATATTGGGAAATTTTATTTTCTATTCTTACATATTAATTTTTATTTTATAAAAAGTATATATGAAACATATATTTTTTTAAAATGAAAGATAAATGATGATTTCTATAACATTTAGTCATTTGATATAAAAATGAAATGAAATGTTACTTTTTGTTTTGACATACATATTAGTACTAGATTACGAGTATTATTTCATTTTTAACTTTTTGAAAATAATATGTTGAATTCCATTAAGTATACTTATGAGCTTCTATTGATATGCTGCCATTTTTAATATAATCTATTTTTATCATCTTACAATTATAACAAATATACTAACATCATAGATAACATATATTAATTAAATAACATATATTAGTCAGCTATTTCTGTTTTTAAAAGTATTACTTTACTTGGTGAAGTAAATTTTCATATAATTCACTTGTTAAACACATCAGTCTTGTAAAATATATGTATCATCATTCATGCCTGCAATCTATTAATAGAATAAGCTAACACAGTAAACCAATATAAAAAGCCTGCAAGCTTAATTTGTGTGAAATAACCCTTTGCTTTTAAATGATTACACTGAATTTCAGTAAGGGGTACAGAATGTGGCACAATTGAAGGTGTCAGCCACTGTAAACACGGCCTGGAGCCTTTCACTGCAGACTATTTTAATTTAAATATAGTTTTTCACAATAATTTTCCAATTCCATAAATGTAATTTGAAAGTATTTGTGCAAGTCAGGGACATGAGCTTCTCAAAACATCTTGTTTTTTAATAACCATGAAGAAAAATAGATTTTAAAAATTCAAAGTGAGATACGATATTATCATTATTGTTTGTCATGTCAGCACAAGGGAATTCAAACGTACGTCACGGTAGGGTCTAATACATATCTAGATAATCAACCCATAAAAATTTATATGGAGTCAACCAGAGTTACATAATAACCATAAATTGAGGGGTTTTATTCCAAATATTTTGTCTGAATTCTCTCATTCTATAAATAATTCCAGAACACATGTAAGACACTATGATGCTAGAGTGAAGAAAAAAACATACAAGAAAGTGCTGCTGCTTCAGAAAATTAATCACAGAACTAAACACACACGTACACACATGTTCATTCACACATATAGCTCTGCAAACTAAGTACAAGAGCTATCATAAAGACATTTGAATAAAATTTTATGGAAATGTAGTAAAAAGCCCTTCTTCCTAGGTAGAGATCTTCGGACTACTCAATTCTGCCACACTAACAACTAACCGAGTTAACAAACAAATACAAGCTGAGTAAGATCTTTTCCACGAACATTAATAACAAACATGACTTACGAGACATTACCCAAAGATAAAAGGAGTTAATGTTGAAGATATAAATGATAGAATGTAATATGGGATGGATGCTGAGAAGAATTGAACAAGTAAAAATATAAAATGATAGTTCCAAAAAAAAAGTAATGCTAAGTTGAAATGAGATCTATTGGACAAAGGAAAGGTTTGGAAGCACAATGCTATTTTTGTTTACAAGACTTAATAACACAGTGGGATCTCTCTGGAAGGTTTCCACAAGTGAAGAATTCCCAGACTTGGATTTTTGCTTTGGTTCTTGAAATCAGACCATACTGGGATCTTGGCTTTGATGACTATTAGCTGTGTAACTTAAATTGTTTCTGCCTTAAAAAAACATCAGTCAAATTGGGATTATGATATCACCTACTTTATAAGGTTGATCTCACAGTCAAATGAGTCAACATATGTGTATCCAATACTGCTAGATGGTCACCATAGATCAATTTCCCCCTTTTTATTTCCAAAAAGAATTCTAATTTACAATTTTGTTGTGCCCAGATAAAAAGCACATGTTCCAGCCTCCCTTCCTGACATGGATAACCACGTAATGCAGTTCCTTTCAACAAGACAGTTAGAAGCAGAAATCACAGTGTGGGAATTCTCTTAAAAATGTTCTCAAAAAAAGAAAGAGTAGACTCCGCTGGCAAGTACATTTTATTGGTTTTCTATCCTCATTTTAAGTTTGGCATACTTGTGTTATATCTGGCAGAGCCTGAGACATCTTTGGACCATAAGAACAAGATTCAGCCCTTCAGAATGAAGCCAATGAAGCCATCACTACCCAGCTTTTTGGCTAAGATCAAGTGAAGAATGATGGATCAGAAAGATGGAAAGTGTCTGGAACATTAAGGTGACGGCATCGAACCCTGTGCACCAGCTGCGGCATGCCTACCTTGGATTTATTATTTGAGAAAAAATACACCTCTCTTTGCATAAGTTACTCTAACCTTCACTGCCACAGTATGTAAAGGACTTTTTAAATACTTTATGAACATTAACTATTAATAAGTTTTAGAAAAGTTCAAGGGATGAACATAAAGAGGTCCATAAACGATTTTCCTTAGTCATCAGACTGGAAAAAATGATGAAAATTATTGGTATGACATTATAGAAAATTAAATGTTGAATCTTAAAAGAGGGGAAAACAAACGTGAAGGAATTATTTCAAGTAAAATCCATATTTGTCAATGACTAATAATACTGCTAAATAAGAACAGCACAATTGAAATATAAGTAACTTATAAGTAACTTATGTCTAATGACTTATACCAGAGTTTATTTACACAGACACATGCTATATCAAATTGTACTGTGCATAATATGTAGTTTATACAGTTATAAGTCAATCAGTTATTTTTCACATACCTATGCATGAGTATAGGGAGTAATTTCAACTCTCCTAATCCAAAATACTTGTGAAACATTTCTTGAAACAACTTCCCTGGTGGGCCTTCTTTGCATGGAGCAGATTGTGCTTCAGGCAAAATGGACTTATACGTTTCAACTTTCTTCATAATTGACAGAAATTACCCCTGCTAAAGTTTGAGGTGATCTGAATTAATTATCAAGACAGCAAATACTTGAGCTCTGTCCATTTTCTGTACATATTGTAACATGTTTTTCCCCTTTTACCCAGTTTAGTATCATATACCTGAGTCATATAAGAAAAGGTTTGCTTTTAGTAATAATTATTCTAGAGTTATTGGCAAGCTTATTAAATGCCATTGATATTTTATTTTATTTTAGAAATATATACCAATAAGATAATTATTCATTCAAACAGCACTGAGGAAGCTAAACCAATGTTATATGCAATGAATTATTTTGAAACTGATTTTTTTTATTTTGAGGAGGAAAATCTATGGAAGCCATCATACACTTATTTACTTCACTAATCACTAAAGCAAGAAAAGACTAAATTTCTAAATGGCTTCATGAAGTGCAGCAAAGATACAGGGTTATCTTTGTAATTCAGGCAGTCAGAAGTGCCATGTAATCAAGCAGCTACAGAAGTACACAGTTTTGACAGATTTTACCCTAACCCTTTTTCAGTAATCTGAATAATTTCCTTTATCTCTCTGTGCTAAGTACTCGGGGACCAAATGCTCCTCAGCCTGTAGTCGTAAACAGACACATGCTGACACTTCAGAAAGTGTAGTCTCAGATCAGCTTTTGTGTTCCCCAAAATTCATTTTCTTTACAGTAGTCACATTAAGTAATGTGGGTGAAAAATAAGCAAAGTGTTTGCATAATAAATTGCAAATGATCCAGAAGTGCAACATTATTGGAAAGAATCATCAACAGGGAGGAGAACTTGAATTGCCTTTTCTTGCTGAGGGAGACGCCATCTTGAATATAAGGTGACACCGGCCAGATCAGGGCCTCAGATTAAGAAATGGAATTTGTGCAGCCTACTTTATGTGTGATATCATATTTATTTAAAAGTATATCAAGTTAAAATGTCATGATTCAATAACTGCAAGTTCAGAGGCTTTCATTATATTTAAATGCATGGTATAACTGTAGAACAACTTTGTTTCACAAAGACACCCCAGATCTGAATCTCAGAAACTAAACTGAACAGCAGAACAGATGTTACTTTGCTGACTAGTAATAGTGAAATCAAATTGTCCTATTTAGCTTTAAAGTTTTATAGCAAAGCATTTAAACGTCAAAATTTAGCTTAGTATAATCTTAGATATACAAAAATGCATTGTTTGTCTTTTTGCAAATTAGTTTCCCCATTTCTACGCCTCAGCTGCTAGAGGCTCTCTCAGGGCAATGCGAGGTTTCACTGCTTTGTTTCCCTGTACTCAGTGACCACTCATCTTTATCACCTCATGTCCAATGTCACGAAAACCATCATTGTATACATTTTTCCTCTTTTATTGTTAACAAGAACCTAAATTTGATACTTATTAGTCTGTCCTAGTTAGAAGCAGATATGACTCCTGTAACTTTTATCAGTTACGGTGGCTCCGCTCAGTCACTGCTGTATTGGATATGATGATTTGACATTTCATGTATTTATCTTATGTATGTGTGGATAATGCTGAAAGTTGAGTTAAAGATGACTCTCTTCAAGTCATAAACATGTGGAGTGATGCTGTGTTTGGTTAATAACAGTACATCAAATGTCCTGTGTTTATAACACTGAATTTGATTTTCAGCTATGAATATTTATTAGATCACTCTTCATGTGTTTTGCTTGGCATACATAGTAATTAAGAGATGGCTGCGTTTTTTTCACCACAGTATGGAAAATGAGCCATGATTCTCAAATCTATTTCACTTTTCAATGTAACAGAAAGTTTTGTTTCTAAATACCCTGTTTGTTCTTATAAATATCTCTTTGACTAGAAAAATGATCATTCTACAGCCACTACATAACATCTCTTCATCACAGTCAGAAAAAAATCAAATCAGCCGCCAGGCAACACTGCAATCCCTTCCCCCAGAGTCCAGTCCCTAGAAGGACAAGGAATGAATATATATGGAAAGAGGAGCATCGGGAAGAAAAATAAACTTATTACAAGTAAAGTAAAATTTTGTCAATGATATAATAAGAATATATTAATAGATTGAAGAGTGGAAAGCATAAGGAGTCAAGAAATTTTGTCTTTAAAATTACATTAGCAGAAAATTCTACCAAATTATTTTATCAACTATATTTAAGTATAAGTTGCTAGAAAATTACAGATTTAACTTTTACCCAAGCTTTGGTTTTCTACACAAAATAACATTTGTTTTTTAAAAATTCTTGATTATCCAACAGTTTATAAATATATATTTCACTAAGAAATTTCTATTTAAAAGTACTGCTATGAGCATGTTAGGGCGATCGGAAGCTGTGCTAAGTCTTCCAGTTATCTCCAGCTATCTCGTATGGTTACTGATTAAGTGTATTAAATTATCCCTCCGTGTTGTGACAATGCAAATCCAGCTTCACAAAGTTTAACTTGTATTGACTCTGTCATTCAAGTCAATTACAGTTTGCTAAGTAGTTGCAAGATATTGGACAGTTTATTAAACTAGAAATGTTTATTTCTACTTTGGCAGAGCAGAAATATAACTCTCATTAATCCTGTTTCTTGTTAAGGATACATTATCTAAAGTAGCGGCCAAAGTTATCACATCCAACTTTACATACTATTGAACTAAATACCTCTCATTTGGCCTCAATATGTTGTATACCCAGAATTATTCATATATGTGAGACCACTACAAGTTATAATGCAGAAGAAAAGATGAAGAAAGTATCACTGTAGCAAAAAGATTCAGGCTTGCCATCTAAAACAAATGTATATGTGTGTTTCCACCATTATGAAAATACTTTAATTTTCTTATGAAAACTTCAGTTATATAAAACATGCATGCATAATTGAATATAATAATGATATAATTTGTGTAGGTCCTTTGCAACGTACATTCCATACACTTTATAGAATCTTTGAAATGTACACTTTAATAAATATATTTGCATATCATACTTGCAAGGGGCAATTTCACATACATAGACATATAGGTTTAATAAAACATTATATTAAGTTATTTTGTAGCTGTTTTGCCACAATATAGGTCAGTTCTCAAAAACCCAATACCATCAGTTGAGAATAATTTAAGTTCAAGAAATAAAACTATGTTTGGTGTTCAGTTTTCCAGAACCTATTACTAAGGTTATTGAATCTGATAAGGTTTTGAATTTATTTTTCTTTTATGTATATCTTTCTCTGACAGAATGTGGTCTAAAATTTTTGACAAGCTTGCAAAGCTAGGTAATATTACATGTGTTGTGTTATATATTATGTGTTTGTTTGCATGGTGCCTTTAATCCAAGATTTTTAAAAAATTCAAAATACCACAAGACGGAAAAAAAATCATACTTGCAGTCAAAGAGAAGTAACTTTATTGAGGCATGGAAGAAAAATGTTTTCATAAAAGAAGCAATATACAGGAAACTGTAATCTCTAAGAATCCTGTGACATAGTCTATAAATCTTTACCTGTCTTTTTTCTTTCTAGCTTAAAAAATTTTTTTTTCACTAAAAATAAAAATCTCATGTTACATGAAAAACTCAAAGGAAGAGCCAGAATTTGAAACAGTCTAGATATTTGTAAATTATTTTCAGATTTTTAACCTATAAATTTGTTTCAAATTGCATGCATAGCTGTTTGAGAAAAATATGTAGAAAGCTATTTTTACCTGCTGCCTGCCTGTTGTGTTTTGCAAGTCATCACATACTATCATATACATATCATCACATACATATCTTCATACACAGTACCCTTAGACCCTGGATCATAGTTAACAGAATGGTTTGGTCACAGCTCTCCAGAAACAAAGCCAATAGGAAGTTCATCATGAAGGATTAACTCATTTTATTACGGAGGCTGAGAGGTCCCATGATCCACTGTCCGCAAGCTGGAAACCCAGGAAAGCTGATGGTGTAGTACACGCCCAGCCCCAAAAGCCTGAGAACCAGGGGAGCCAGCTGTGTAAATCCTGGTCCAAGTCCAAATGCCTGAGAACCAGGAGTGCTGATATCCAAAGACAAGAGATGATGGATGTCCCAGCTCCAGAAGAGTCAATTTGCCCTTCCTCCACATTTTGATCTTGTCAATGGAAAAGAGGCCAAACTCTGCAAAATAATTTAAAGAGGTTTATTCTGAGCCAAATTTGAGGACCATGTCCCCGAGCCATGCCCAAGAAGCCTTGAGCAAGTGGACTCGGCGTGGCTGGGTTACAGTTTGGTTTTATACATTTCAGGGAGACAGGGATTACAGATGAAGTCATAAATCAGTATGTGGAAGGCATACATTGGTTTGACCCCAAAAGGTGGGTCATCTCAAAGCAAGTGTTTACAAGTTACAGGTGGGTTTAAAGATTCTTTGACTTGTAATTGATTAAAGACATGAAGCTCTGTCTAAAGGCTTGGAATGTTTTATGATAAGGAGCTGTCAATCAGAGACAAGCCACAAGTCATCTATATGTTGTGTAAATTGAGGACCTGCAGGTTTGTCTTGCATAGCCTCAGGCCTGTTAATGGGTTACAAAGGATGTCCCCAAGAAGGGAGGGGGGCATGATGAGACATGTCTGACCTCACTCCTAGTGGCAGACAATTTAGTTTTAGGATATTCCCTTGGCCAGGAGGGGATCCATTCAGTCGGCTGGTGGGGGAGAGCCTTTAGATTTTATTTTAGTTCACATTCTATCCAGGCCTTCAACAAATTCGATGATGCCCACTGATATGTGTAAGGGAGGATCTTCTTTGCTCAGTCTACTTACTCAAATATGAATCTCTTCTGAAAACTCACAGACACGCCCAAAAATAATGTTTTACCAGCTACCTAGACATACCTTAGCCCAGTCAAGTTAACACAAAATTAACCCTCACACATAGATATTAATATATAACTATAAAGATTCTTAAGTTCTCCCCATAGCTGTTGTCCACAAAGATTCTTAACTTTCTCCATAGATAACATCACCTTTTTGAAACCTGAAGGTAGTTTTTAAGATATCTCCCAGGCCCCACATTCCAGTGGATCCACTGACCCACCCAGACCTGCGGCCCAGACCAAGAAACCGACTCAACTGGAATTGTGACCCCAGAGACTGAACTAACACAAGAAGATGATTCCTGTACCCCTATAATTTTGTCCTAATTAACAAACCTAATTGCCTAATCTCTTGACTACCTAACTATCCTTAAAAACCCTGTCTCCCAAGTTCTCAGAGAGGCGGATTTGAGAAATTTCTCCTGTTTCCCCGCTTAGCACTATTTGAAATAAAGACTTTTGCTCTGCTGTAAAACCTGCTGACTCGGCGTATTGGCTGCTTCCTGGGCAGCAGGAAAAGGAACCAGGTTGGGCAGCACCAACATCAGCCTGAGGGTGGCGCCAGAGGAACTTACATTAACAAGCTTTACACGCCTGGATCTGCCATTTGTTTGCCTTTCCACAAGCTGCAGCTCCTAGAGACTCAAAGTCCTTTTCCTCTGTTTTCTTATTTCTCTAAAAATGCATTGTTCTCTGTTGAAGATGCCAAACAGGCCAGAATTTGAAGCCACTGTTAGGGTGGAAAGGCTTAGTAGGTGCTCACAGGGCGGGTGGAGAAAGATTTCTCATGCAGAGATTTAGATGTAAAAGGAAAAAAAGTTTATTTTACCCTTTAGAAGGAGGGTGCGGTGAGGGGCGCGGGAAGAGAGCAGAGAAGGGAGATGCCAGCAGTGAGGCCAAGTGGCTCGCTGCTTTTATGGGGACAAAGAGAAAAGTAGTAATTGTTGTGGAGTAATTAGCAGGCAGTGGCAAGAAGTCAAGTTGTTGGTCTTTCTTGTTTTTTCTGTTCCTGGAGACGTGGTTATCTCTGAAATGTAGTCAGGTCTGTCCCAGGAGATGTGATTTTTGCTCCGGAGATGTGGTTTTTGGGCAGGAAACAAAGGCCTGGAGTTTACCCCCTGCTGTCCCTCTGGGAGCTGCTCACGAACACTTTGCTGAGGTAAAACAAATCCTAAAAGCTGCGAGCTGGGGACATGTAAAGAGAAAGATTCACATTTCCTTTCTGGGCTCTTTTCACGTGTTTATGAAAACAGAGTCCCAGCAGGTTGCCTGCTAGTTCAGGAGAGAAACATCAAAGAGTAGGGAGAGCTCAAGACTGATCTTTAGCGGTTGTTAGAAAATTTCATGATTAGATATTTTCCTGTTGTTTCAGCAAGGCCATCCTTACAGTCACCTCTTGGAGAATTATTCTTGCCCTGTGTATCTCTCATGTATTTTGAAATACCCACATTAATAAACTTCTGTTTGTTTTTCTCTTGTTAATCTGTCTTTTGTTACAGGGATCCATTCCAAGTAAGAACCCATGAACATTGAGGAAAATAGGGTTTTTTCCCCTCCCCTACAATACTGTACTGATTTGCTTACTATTTTTATTTTTAATTATTTTATTTTAAATTTATAATGAATATATATTATCTGCCTTTGCAATTAACCAAATCTTTTTAAAATGATAGATCTTTGGAAATAATTAGGAAAATAATTTAACTTCTATTTTCTATACTTTTTTTATAGTTTACCTGCTACTTCTAGATTTAATATTTCACTGGAGTCTCACATCTAAAATGAGAATAAGAAATAGTGTGATCTATTGAAAAGCACTCTAACTGGAGCCAAAATTCTGGAACTATTTCTGGGTTTACATTTTCCCTACAGGTAAGACCTGGGGTAAAATCATTTAAGCACTGTAAGCTTTAAGTTTCTAACTCAATGACAGAGATAATGGCACCTAATTCACAATATGCCAATCAAATAAGTTCATGGACATTAAAGCAATATGTAAACTGCCAAACATTAGCCATTATGCACCTTATATGTTACCTACACTCACATAGCTAAAGGTATAGGGATAGGATTAAAGTGTCCTGGCTGCAACAGAGGCAATGGCCCGAAAAACAAAAACAAAAACAAAAAAACAGCAAAAAGATTTTTTGTCTCTTAACTTAAAACTTCTCCCACTCTTTTTGGGAACTGCAGCCTGGTCTGCATCCCTGAGGCAGGTTAAAACTTTTGTTAAAATTCCCAGGTGGAACCAGCTCCCCAGGCGGGCAGCCGGTGGAGTTCATAAGCTTTGTCTTTGGCAGAGATGGGACAATTAGAGTAACTAACCACAGTAATTGTCTAAAGCTGAGAACCCTCCCTTTAAAAGCTCTGTATTTCTGCCTATGTTCAGGAAATTTGAGATTTGAGGAGGAGAAGGTCTGCCATTTTTCTTCCTTTGCAAAGTAAACTCTCTTTCCTTCCACCTCAAACCATTTGTCCTCGTTCTTCTAATTCGGCCTTGTGGACAAGTGGCCGAGTTTTTAATAACATGACTTCTTGTCCAGTGTCCTTTTCCCTAAAGAAAACAGCCTCCCCTCTCTACCTATAGTTATAAACTATACCATCTTTCAAATATGTTGTCAAATAGAAATTGTTACCCATGTGAACAAATATATAGTCACCATTCATAGAGATGGTACTCAGAGTAGTAGTGGTAGTATTGATAAACCCATCTACAAAGTTTCAAAGATATAGTTTTCCACTTTAGCACTTGTTAACTGACCTCAACCAAAATTTATTCAAGAAACATTATTTTTTGAACACACTGATTATAAGACATGTTTGAGACTATCAATTTGGGGAATAATTATGTGTGTGTGTGTGTGTATAAGGATATTTCTCTAGGGTTGCAAAGGTTTGAGAAATGCAGTTTAAGAGATACAGGGCAAATATCTTAAACTTTCTGTAAAGCTTCATTTTTTACAGAACAATTATCTATGGACTAGTTTCTATTTTTCTTATTGATTTTTAGAAAATATTAATGTATTCTAAATATTATACTTTGATAAAACAGTATAAACATCTCCATATGGGTGCCTCTTGTCTTTAAAAACTTATGAACATTATTGAGATATTTAATACAGTGATTAATCATATCTGCTTTTGGAAATCAAATGTCACATCTGGTTTTAAATAGCATTTCCAATGTGTCTTAACTTTGGACTGAATAATGTACTTGATTGACCTGATTGTTTCTCTTTACTTCAAGTCAAATAATCTATAACCAATATACACCGGTCATATGACCATGAACAATTCACTTAAAACCTCTGTGCCTTGTTTTCTTACATACAACACTAGTGGGATAAAAACAGTACTTACTTTCTATGGTTAGCAGGAACACTAAATATGTTAATAACAAATCAAACATTTAGAATAAGCTCTGGAATAATAAGTGTTTAGTAAATAATAAATAGTTGTAGTATAACTGTCGTTATTAATTTTTTATTATGCACTGTTACTGCATTGTTTTTGTTGTTATTGCTACTGTGTTTTCTATTTCTACGCTTTCTTGTTATTTCTACTCTTATTGTTCATATTTTCTCTTTTTTTAATTTCTTCTCACCCTTCAGCCTTGGGGACTTTGTTTTGGTGATGAAGGACATTAGTGTCTCTCTCTTTTAGTTGCTTCTTTCTAACATCCTGCATGTGTTATGAAGTCTTCAAACACTGTTCTCCATTTCCTTTGGACATCTACACCCAAACTAACACAGCTATGCACTTTCTTAAGTATGTTAGCCTCAGAATTTAGCGTAGGTCAAAGCTTCTGAGGGGGTCTCTTTTCTCTTTCTGGCTAGGAGCAGAGGGTATCAGTGAAGGGCAACTGATTGACCTAACAAGTGAGAATGCAAGTTTGTAATCACCTTGATG
The DNA here is from genome assembly GCA_963574885.1 of Lepilemur ruficaudatus. Taxonomy (NCBI): domain Eukaryota; kingdom Metazoa; phylum Chordata; class Mammalia; order Primates; family Lepilemuridae; genus Lepilemur; species Lepilemur ruficaudatus. The sequence goes on from CAUYRT010035211.1 coordinate 18,283, forward strand.
ATTTTAATGCTTCTTTCTCTGCTTCTGTATGTGTCCATTTAGAGCAGACATTTCTTGTAATCTGCCATTACCTTCAACTGGCTTTCTTCTGTGGTATGTTTATTGTACTGTGGTTTATTGTGCTCTGTCATTATGATCTCTATCTGCTTGCCAAGTATCCCCATGATTTCTGGTATGTAGATAACATTCACTCTTTTTCCATTATATGTATTTGAAGTTTTTCTCACTATTTGATGGATTTTCAGTGTATTTCATAGACCCAATCTCTTAATTTATTTTGCTTTAATTATCTGTATTTACTCTGTGGTGTATTATGTTTATTTTTAATTCTTAGCAATACTTCAATTAAATGTTCAGGTAAACCTTTAGGCTATTGAATCACACTATTCAATAATGTCTTATGAAATTAATTAGCTTATATACCTTGACATCCATATCCAATCTCTCTATAATTTTATAACTTACAAGAGCAGTGAGGAAAAACTCCCTGAATGCAAACATTGAAAGCAAAAATCACTTTTTGAATGATTCATTTATAAAAGGAACGCCATTAAACATTTTAGGAGATAATATAGTATTAAATTATGGTTTTGAAGAAAATTGTTTAGAATTTCCTGGCCTTTGCTGCACTTTGCTTTCTCGTTATTTTTCAATATTTCATTTCTCTATTTCAGTGTCAAAAACCTAGTGACACGCATCTATTAGCTTCACCTTCAAATGATTTCAGTTGCCTCCTTCAATAGCATCTATAGCACTTTAAAAATTGTTTTGATAAATACAATTTCTTCTAAGCATTTTGGTGACTGTGGCATATTTTATTTTTCATTCCTTAGCCCTGAAAAAGGTCTAAGTGAGTAAAACACAACATATCTCAAGAAAAGAGCTTTCAAAAATTTTCCGTCCTTACATTTGCATTGCCTTGGAATTTTATTTTCCCATACACCCCTCCAAACAGCTGTGCTTCACACACTCAGACTACAATGAACAGCAATAAACTTAAATGATGCCTTAATAAGTTCAAGTAAGAAGCACTATAGTTTCTTTTCATTTATTACACTTTTACTGGAAGCATCTGTAGACTTCTTTGTAAAATATTACCTTCCTAATATTTATTACATATACTATGATTCTAAAAGGATAAGTTAGTGAAATCTGTATAAAACAAAAACGACAACAAAAAACAACTTACGTATAGCAAGTTGATTGTTATTGAGAGAACATGTCTGCAGTTTCTCCTTGTATTTGCATGCAATAAAGAAACATACACAGCCACAATTCAATCTGAGGCAATATTAAACTAAAAATTATGTGCTTATGCACTACAACAATCTAATAATGGAAAGCTTGATAATATCCTTATTAGATGCAAATAAGAATTTAGCTTAACTTTTTATTAATACATTATCTGACATTATATACTAATAAGTCCAACAAAAATTTCCACAAAAAGTGTTTACTCTCAAATATTTATATTTAAGTGCACGTTCCGTGAGAAACAATGAAATGCCATCCTAGTACAGATTTTAGGTTTGACCTAAAACTCCCTTGTGCTCCATTGCCAACTTTCAAGTCAAACTGCAGACAAGTTTAATGCAAATATAGATTTATGTTTTCCAGATGTAACTTTCCTTTTTGATTTTGGTTAATAATAATAAAAAGAAACAAATATTCAATGGTGTTGTTGATCAAATTATTGAGTTAAATTTATTTACTAGCAATCAATTTCACTTTTTCCATGACAGTGTAAGCTCCTTGAAGGCAAATACTAATAATTTGCTTATCAATGTATCCCTTGTGACTAGAACCATGCCCAACATATTTGGCACTCAATGAATGTTTGTTGACTATAAAATTAATTATTAAAAATCCTACTGAAATACTTCCATTTAATTGACCATATGACTTTCAATTTAGAGTAGGTTTTACTGCATGTAGGGAGAACAAAAGAAATGATAACAAGGATAGCTATTTCCCAGCACTCCTCTTCAATGCTCTATCTCTTTGCTCCCAGGATAGACAAATTGACATACATTACTCAAGACACATAAGGCATATACAGTATAGGTGTTAATGTCTCCTCCTGGGTAACAACCCAGCTGTGTGGTTTCTACCTTGTCTGACTATTAGAAACACAAAGAAGCAGAGTTATAGCTCAGATGCCACTTGGATGGGATGGACACAACAACCACACCTGGAGTATACTCCTGACTCCTTATTTGTAATCATTTTCTTTCATTACCATCTGTCATTCCTCCCATCCTGTCCATTTGAAGCAAGACTGCTAATGATTTATTGATCCCTCAACTCCAAGGCCATTGCGTCAGAAGTGAGGTCACTGATGAATTTTTAATTCATTAAATACTTATGAGCTTCTAAACTGTACTAAACACCTGCTATATTTTAGATATAGAAATATGAAGGCAAGTGAGTTTATCAAATGTCTTCTTTGGAGCTTCAAATTTATTAGTGAGGTAAAAAAACTGCAAAAGTAAAATAAGCAAAATTAAAAACAATTATTATGTTAAGTTCTAATTAACAGAAGATAAAATGCTGAAGCGATATATGCAGATGGGAAGTGTCTTTCAATCTTGAAGTCAATCCCTATGACATATTTTTTCCAAGACTTATTTGCAGTAAAAGTATTTAATTATTATTGTCTTGTTTTATTAAATTTAGAAAGACAGAAGTAAGGATATTTCTATATCCAAATCGTGCTGATTAACGAAATGTTATCTTTGAAGCTTGGTATATTACAAAAGTGAGATCCCTTTGATATCCAAACCACAAACAGGATTAGCTGCTATTCTTCAGAAGAAAGAAATCATAGCTATATTCTGAGGAAACTTCCCAATATATAGGTTGACATATGCATTACTTTTTTATAGACATACCTCATATAAAATATACCAGCTATAACAGCATTTCTCAATTCAATTTTTCAGCTAATATAATTGGAAATGCCATAAAATAAAGTCTTTCTATTGACTAACCTTAAACTAGGGAAAGGTTCATTATTATGTATCTATCTCTATATCTATATAATACTTTTTGTGTTTCACAGGATATTTTTGAAAAAAGAATAGAGAAACCTGCCATTATAGAATTCAGACACTTAAGTTCATGTTGAGTCATTTATATTTAAGGTAAGAACATAGAAAATGTTTCTCAGACAATATTTTAAACAAGAATAGTGATAGGATATTTTAAAAGATGCTAATTAAGGTTGGCAAGGAAACACATAGTCAAAGACAAATGCAAGAAAGACAAGTGGAACAGGACCAAAGGAAAGAGATTAAAGGTGTTGAATTTTTTAACAGTGATTTATTATACAGCTTAAGTTTTTTTCAGTTTGGAAAATTTTATTCTATAGTATTATAGAGTAGAATTTTCTGCCTCAATATTGAATTCCTTTTAAGCTATTTACTTATTTTTACCTTTATTTGAAACCAATTTGTTTCCAAGATTCTAAGTCAATTCTTCTCTCTGTCTCTCTCTGTGTATGTATGTCTCAAATTCTGTCAGGATTTGTAAAAAGATTATGCTAGTCATTGCTCTAATAAAGGAGCTATTTAGTAAAGTCAACATTTAAAAGACCAAAACAGATGAAAACATTTGGAAAGATGAGATACGTACTGAAATTCTTCTGCTCAACGCCGTTGCATCCATCGTCAGTTTATTGCGCAGAATGGGAAATGGAAGGGTGGTGATGGGGACCAGGGCATCAATAAATAAAAAGTCATTATTTTTTCCCCAGGAACTGGATATGTAATGGTGAATGATACATTTAACTCCCTTGTTTTCATGGACCTACATTCTCAGTTAAAAAGACAGACCAAATCAATTAAGCGAGAAAATAATCACTCTTTGCTTTACTGATTACCTTTCTTCATCATATTCATTATGTTTTAAATTTTTGTATAAACTCTATAGAGTCACTCTACTTCTCAAGTCTCATCCAGGTGTCTCAGACTTTTTTTTTTTTTTTTGGTGGCTTTCTGGTTTCAAAAATAGAGAATAGTTCACTCAGAATTTGTCCTTCAATAATAGATTCTGGCATTTGTGTGTGTAGGAATACAAAACAAAATAATAGTTTGTAGACAAGGCATAGCTCTTAAATTTTGTTACTATTTTCTTTCATTAATATTTCACAGTATTAAAGTCTTCCCAATAAGGAAAATTGAAAGCAAATGAAATAAAATGAAGAGACTCAAACCTGTCTATTAAGATTTCAATGACACGCCAAACTGCTCCAACATGAATTGTGAACTATTCTGACATTATGCATTGTCTAGTTTTCAACCAAAATAATTATTAAGCCATAAAGAGAAGGAAAACAAGTCAGGGCACTGTATTACCCAAGTAGAAATTTACACTCACCATTTTTCTCCCTGTGTAGGACTGGTTAGTTTATAAGGTTATTAAATGCTGTGTCTACTTTGTACTAATCCAATATGTTTGAATCTATTTGATGTAAGCATAAATTTCACTTTAAACAGTAAATTTCAAAGCACTTTAAAAGTCAGTAAACAAAATTCTTTATGCTCCTGACGTGAAACATGCCCCATCCTTGTGGTCCAATCCTAGGCAGGACTAGGAGTACTGCATGTGACTGACACCAACGGAAAAGCATGACTTTTCTTCCTTCCCTCTGACCAAAATCATTGCTAGAAGGAAAACTTTGGCTTGTGAGCATTGTGTTTGCATAAGAGAATGTTATAAGTTGATCAGTGCAGTGGAAAATTCGTACTGGATTTTCCAGTTACCATATGCTATTATAAGTTCATTTTCTTCAATGATCTTCTTTAAAATTAGTTCAAACAGATGGATAGAATTCCTCTGGATGAATATCTGCTGAATAATTGAACCATGGCACTTACTCAGCAAACATATGTACAAATACTAATGAACACAGATATCATTTTGTATTTTCTAACTCTTTAATAGTGTCTTACTGATGAAATTTGGCAAATGAATATTATAATGACTACCATGAAAATTAAGGTGACTTGGGCTCTCTATAATTAGCAATTTGAGAATACAATCATCTCAAACCATCTGTTTTCTTCTGTTTGTTGTGAATTGTGCAACTGGGTTGGCTTGCTGTTCCAGAATGGTGATGAGAAAAAGAAATAGTAGTAAGAGTGAAACTAGAATTTACTTCTTGGGTGGTGAAATTTTAAATTGTTTGGAGTGGTAAAATCTAAAATACATAGGGTAGCAAAATTAGACATTGTTATAAACCGTACAATGGAGAGAAACCATATTATGAAATACTTCGATAAAAGGTGAAATGGCTCATGTTTTCACTTTTTGTCTTTTTATTTTCAGCACTGGGAAGGTATTGATGTGAAAGACACACAGACCTAGAAATGTAGGTGACTCAACACATCAAAGTAGTTCGCGGTCTTGCACTGTGTTTTTCTGGACCTCAGTCTGTGGACAATTTGCTCTGCAATGTATCTAGAGCTGCCAGGCTCTATTCTCTATTGTGTATCTCGCACTCTCCTGGCTTCCCGATCCTATCTCCCATTCACCTTTTTTCCCCGTGTTGTGTGTCCCAGGCTGTTTCTCTGTCATTTCACAATGCCGTTCTTGCGGGGAGCGATCCACTCGTGCGTAGCAGACTGAGATCTACACCTCTTTCTCTGGGAGCAGGAAGCCAGGAGGTCTCCTTTACTCTGCCATTTTTCCCCTCCCGAAGTGTCTAATTTTAATGTTAGGTCCTTAGCTTACAGAAGCCTAAACTTTTCCAAACTTTGTCCTGTGTCATTATTTACCAAGTCTCTCAAATATCCCAGTCTTAGTTTTTGTAACCAATGGCAACTAATATTAACTCAAGTTTAATCAGTAGCAAATAGCAAATATGATTTTTCTTACGTTCACCAGTGATATGGTTTGTATATTTGGCCAATCAAACTCTCATGTTGAAATTCAATCTCCAGTGTTGGAGGTGGGGCCCGTGGGAGGTGTTTGGGTCATGCTGGCAGACCCCTCATGAGTGGCTTGGTGCCCTCCCAGTGATAATGGGCGAATTGGCACTTTATTAGTTCACAGGAGAGGTGTTTGTTAAAGGAGCCTGGCACCAGCTCCTATCTCTCTTGCTTCCTCTCTTGCCATGTAACACTCACCTGCTTCCCCATCACCTTAGGCTTTGATTGGAAGCTCCCTGAGGCCCTCACCAGAGAGAGATGCTGGCGCCATGCTTTGTATAGTCTGCAGAGCTGTGAGCCATATAATCCTCTTTTCAAGTGACCCAACCTGTCTGAGGCTGTGCAATGCAAAACAGACTAACACAACACAACCAGATTCTGCTAAATTAGGATCTGCTCCATAAAGGAAAAAATATCCAATTACTTCTGCCTTGCCGAGAAATACAATAAAGAGATGAAGCCAAGTAGGAAGAGCCAAAATTGGAAATAGATGATGAAAAATTGTGTGACATAGTCATACATTCTAATACCAGGTCAGTCTGTTTTCACTAACTTTATTCTTACTCAAATTAGTTCCCTAATTTCCCTGTTTTTGTTATTCATCAATATTATCCCAGGTCAATTTTTTTTTTTTTTTAATGTTGAAGGGAGGATGGAGACCAATTGGACCAGGGAAGGGCAGACTAGGTCAGGCAGACTGGTGCAGACTGCTCTTGGGGCAGGGTACCACAGGTCCAGGCCCAGCCTGGTGGAAGAGCACCCCTCCTCCCCAAAAGGGCAGCTTCTGAGCATTCCTGGCCTGCACCAAGGGTCTCACCAAGTCAGGGGATGCAGGCGGCTCCAAGAAGTTGACCATCAGTTATTTTCAAGACAGACCCAAACTGCCTGGTAATTACACTCAGGACAGGCAGAAGCTCCACGAGGCAGTGAAAAGCCACACAGAGTGGTGCCTGTATCACGTACAACCCAGAAGAGCTCTACCAGGCTATCAAAATGTTTGTTATGATAAAGTTTCCTCGACACTCTATAAGCAACTGTGTCAGGTTTGTGATCATGTACAAGCATGAATCCTTCAGTTTGGAGAAGATTTACTAGATAGCATTTTATTTAAAGAAGATTAACACATGCCAGCAAGATCACTGCAGACAAAGGATCATGATTAGAAGAAGCATTTTCTTATTTTTGGGTTATACTTACATACTTCAGAGCTCCATGCTGCAGTCTGTCTTGGATATGAGATCAGAGCTATTAGAAGCTATGTTATTGGTGATCAAATGGATAAGAGTAAAACCATTGATGTAATTTTTTTTACTAATTGAACAATAGAAAATGGTGAGCTGTGGACAGAAGCTTTTTGTGATGTCACTTTCTGATCTGCAAGTGTACAAGGATTCATTTGAACTGAAATTTTTAGAAGAGACTCATTATTTATATGCTGCAGAAGACCAAAGATTAATGCAAGAAAGACAGGTTCCAGAATATCTTAACCATGGTAATAAATATTTGGAGGAAGAAGAAGACCGAGTAATCACATATTTAGACCACAGCACACAGAAACCACTGAATTCTTGTCTGGAGAAACAGATATAAGGAGAACATTTAACAGCAATTCTGCAGAAAGTGCTTGAACACTTACTTGATGAGAACAAAGTGCTCCATCTCAGGCAGATGGATAAGCTTTTCAGCCAAGCAAAAGGAGGACAGAAATCACTGCTGCAGCACCAAACTGAGTACATCAAAAATTTGGGACAATGATTGTCATCAATTCTGAGAAAGATAAGGACGTGGTACAAGACCTACTGGATATCAAGGATAAAGTGGACCACATGATAAAGGTATGCTCCCAGAAGAACCAGAGCTTCATCGACCTGATGAAAGAGTCCTTCAAGATGTTCATCAACAAGATGCCAAGTAAGCCTTGTGGACTGAAAGGAATCACAGAGTCAATAAATGTTAAAGGGCAGCTGCATTTGTAAGGACGCTATGACCTTCAGATAAGAAGCAAAGCCTCTGGCTAAACCATAGAGCCATGTTTTAAGAAGCAGGAAGGAGGGCCCAACAGACTTTTTCTTAGGCCATTGTATGTTCTTCAAGCCCATTGAATTCCTGACAAAACCCATATACTACTCCCAAAACTGTCCATACTTCCCCATTTGCCTTTCTCTTAATAACAAGAGTATATAAGCATCTCTACCTGATCAAGTAGTGGGGTAATCACTCTGTGATCTCCCCCCATGCACATTAGTAAATTTGTATGCCTTTTCTCCCATTATTCTGCCTATTGTCAGTTAATTTTCAGCATTTTTTATAGGATGAAAAGGAAGTTTTCCCTTGGTCCCTACATATTCCAGACCTAAATCTTGGTTGCTTTTGAAAGACTTGATAAAGTTGTATTTAGTATGACTAGAGCACATTAATCACATGTAAGCTTCTTGACATTCATTCTATAGGGCTGGGAGAGGCCAAGAAACACAAATTTTAGTTGAGAAAACTATTAACCTTAATGTAGATTTTAGAGTTTTTCTTTGCACCGATTTTTCCCAACTGACAATCTACTTATCCTCAGGAGTCTTGATTAGATCTTTAATTAACTCAATCTGGAGATGTGCTGACCTCTAATTAAATTAAATTTTGTTCCTCCTGGCAGCCAAATAATAAATTTATTCAAATAAGTTTCACAGCTATGCAAAATCAAAACCAATTAGAAACTAATAATGAAGTATGTCCATAGGTATACAGATTACAAAAAAAGGACAGTTCTTGTCTATTTATCAAAATTATGAGGGTTAAACACTTGATTATTATAAACGAAGCAATGTGTAAACATGCATATGTAGTGAATGTGAATAAATGAAATGTGGCTTTGGAAAAATACATCAGAAAATCATAAAAATCCTAATTATTTCTCTGAGTGGTTTCTCTCAAAATCAATTTAGTTTGCTGCTGCTTGAAGTACTTGTAGACGTTCTATTTTTGAATTGCCTGCAAAATCAGTGAGTCACATTAGAAATTCAATCATGTAAAATAATGCTGACTATGTACTCCTTTTCTGCTATAGGATTTAAAAATAAATGTATAATATGTGAAAAAATGCTATGCTTCATGATTAACATATTACTCAAGTTTGTTAAATAATATAAGACTATAATAAACCAGTATATAAAATAATATCAAAGGGAAATAGGAAGTTTTGCTAGATACTGTGTGTTAAATAAAATGTTTTATCTTAAGTCTATGAACTTCAAAACTTAAATGTCTTCGTCATTTTCTGCTGTTATAACAGAATACAAGAGACTGAGTTATTAATAAGGAAAATAGATTTATTTGGCTCCAAGGTTCTGGAAGGTTCTGGAGGGTCTGTTTCTGATGAGGACTTTTTTGCTGCTTCATAACACAGTGGAAAGCATCACATGGTGAAAAAAATATAGTTCAGAATATATTTCTTCAAAAATCAAGGAAAAATGCAATGTATTTAGAGAAAAAACACTTTTGATAAAAACATATACAAACATTTACAGAGAGACCCTCAATTTAGATAAATAGCTACAGCTTCACACAAGCATATCCATTATATTTATGCCTTCTCAACATGTGTGTCTATTAATATATATGATTAAGTTCAAGCAGATCAATACCTAATAAAATCTTTGAGGGAAAACTATAGTATGCATATTGATCCACAAGTGAAATTTTTCCCATTAAAACTGTACTCAAATTGCATGCTGTCCTTTGTTCCTTCTCTAGTAGTGAACTGTCAAGTCATTTCTACACTGCTCAAAAGAAGAATAATTGAACTCAGAGAGGGTTAGCTTAATGTAATCCATCAAATATTTAATATTAATAGTAGCTCCAAGCAATACATCAGCCTTATTTATAATAAATAGAAATAGAAGAAAAACAGATGGAGAAGACTTTTTTGAAAATCTCTTTTCATGCTTAAAATAAATTAGTTTTCACGCCCTCAAAGCATATATTGAAGACAGTAGGTAGGTGTCATTTTAGTGTTATTTTTAGTATGCTAATATTTTACTATTGGAGTAAGCAGATTTTACAACTATTACTATGAAGATTTAATTAACATAAATTTATTAAGTACAGTCATCACTCAGTATCTGTGGGGGATTTGTTCCAGGACCTTCTTTGGATACTAAAATCCATGGATGCTCAAGTGCCTGGTATAAAATGGCATGGTATGTGCATATAACCATATTTGCTTAGTAAATTTAGAATGTGAACTCTGCAATCTTCTTGAAGAGCAGCTTTGAACTACTGCGTATCTTAGAAGATACACGGCGCATGTGACTATGCTCTCAGGCATACTCACTCTTCACTTCAAAGGGTGCCGATAAAGTCAGATTTTGTGCCTTCTATTTAATCTCAGAACATTCCAGAAGGAAGGATTTCTGTCTGTTTTGTTTACTGTTGTTCACAAATGGTTTGAACAGGACCTCAAAGAGAGTGGGTGCTAAACAAATTATTCACAGAGTTAGTGAATGAATGGTCAAATATATGCATATACATTTGTACATTGTACACATGCACTACTAAAATTTGCATAATAAAAATAAATAAAAGATTATGTATTTATTGCAGAAATGAAAGTTTGACCAGCTTACACACAATGGGTCAATTTGTGTGGAACTCTCATTGGGCATTCAAGAAATCATTGGATTAGGTATTATATAACTAAAATTAATCCATGAATTGTAAGCTAATATTAATCAGAAGACAACTGAGGTAACTATATTATTATCAGAACAAAAAATGTAAGGATAAATATTATTTTAATTAAATTTTTTTAAAAACCACTTTATTGAGATGAACAGCAGGGTTTTCAGTTATGGTTACAAATTGAAATAAATATATTTTATTTGTCTTTTCCAATGGACAAAACTGTAAAATATTATGCAAAAGGCATAGAGCAGTTATTTGAGGACTTGGAAAGTAAATAGCAGCTGTTAGATAAGTGAAGAACAGCAAAATTTAAAATACCATCGAGCCTACAGTGATTTACCATCATTTTCCTCCAGTATTTCTCAGCCTGAATTTAATGCAGCCAGAAATTATGAAATGAAAGCTGTGACACAAACAGATACCATAAAATCTAAATTATTTTATTTTTCTTTTCTCCCTTTCTTGGAAAACCAAGAGTGTCAATAGTTAATGGAAAAATGCATGAATATATTAATGGATGAATAAATAAATAAATTTTGAGATGGTGATTAAAACATTAGAAAGATCAATAACTCAAAATTAATTTCTTACTTATTCCCAAGCAATAAATACTTAGCAATGGGAATGAAGAAATAATGCCTTTAAAACAATGAAAAAATATGTAATAATAATAATGATATAAGGATATTTCATAAGAATAGAACAGGACATAGAAGAAACATAAAATGACACTGAAAATTACAAAATGCTTTGTGAATAAATAGAAAGTATGCCATGTTCTTAAGTTGAAGATTTAACATCATAAAAATAAAAATTATTCATTCAAAATTATGTCTATAGATATTTTTAATTCAACAAAATACTTTTAAAGTATTTAGAGTAAATCCCTGCTTGAGCCAAGGGAAAAAAAAATATGAAAAAGTATGACAGGAAGGAAAAATTTGCTCATAAAATACTATAAGTCACTGTAATCAATTTTATATCATATTAGTGTAAAAGCAAGAATTAGGTCCATGCAAAAAAATAAGGAATCCGGAAATAGATATGGCAGTATATTACTCTGAATCTCACTTTTTCCTAATTAGCATTATATCAAGGAGTATATTTAAGGACTGTATCTACAGGCTAACTCTTTTTAATGACATTATAATATGCCAGAATATGGTTGTGTATTTTCATTGCTATAAATATTTCCAGAACACCCTGATTATTCATAGTTCTACCGATAGTGCTTTCTTTGAATAAGTTGGAATCTAGAGTCAGACCACCCACATTCAAATCCTAGCCCTGTCAGGTACTTGCTGTGTGAATTTGTACATATTAATTTACCTAACTGTGCTTTAATTTTATCATTTACAAAGTTAGTATTGACTATCTTGTAAGAACACTTTAATTAGTGAATATTTATAAAACATTCAAGGAAGTGCCAGACACACAAAAGCACTATGTAAAAGAAAGCTAAATTAAGAAATGGTGACATGATTTAAGCTTATGCAAGAAAAATTAAAATTAAAATACTGTGCACATTAAAATTGCAGATTTTATAAAATAACACAAACCCCAACAATAACTACATAATTTGTGTTAACTTACCCAAAGATTTGGAAGACTATTCCTTAAGTTGATAACATTGTGTATGTGTTTGCTATTTTTTTGTTTATTCATTTGTTCAATTTGTTTTCATGGGTGGAATGAGATTAAACACAGAGTAAATACTAAAATTTTTCTTCATTGATCATTGGGTATTTTTTTTAAGTGGGCATAGTAGTTTTACAATATTTGAAGTATTTTCACATTGGAATTATTAAATTATATTGCTAGCTTATGTTTATTTTATGTTTTATGTTTACATTACTGAACATTTTTATTCATATATTAAAATGTAACAATATTTTTGACTTACCCATACTAATTATAGAATTCCAGATATATTCTAGGCTATTTCCTTGCTTTATTGAAGTATTGCTTTAAAAACATTAATCTTTCCCCACTACTCAAAGTTTAGTATTTATTCAACTCAAAATGTCTTTGCTAATTGAAAGTACTTTCAGGGACTTAAGCAGTGTCTCTTGGTTGATAATACTGACAAGCTCTGGGTGCTTAATTTCTCAGTACGTGAGGTATAATGCCTCAGCCTCAAATTGGGTATGAGATGGTCAATGTTTGTTTTTAAAATTTGCAATACAATTTTATTTACTTAGTATCAATTATTTTAAAATTTCTGACAGGGTTTTCATTGCTGCTCTCTAATGTCTGTATAATATACAAAGAAAACCTTACTCTTAAGCCACGTTAATTCCTTTACAGAGAAATACATTGGGAAATAATCTTCAGGCTAGCCTAAATGAGTTTATGTATTTTCAATAAATAATTTCGTTGCTAGTCTTTCAAGTTATGCTTCAGTTTTGCAATTTATAAGTTTAATAAACTTGCCAAAGCCAATAGAAGATACACTTTTTTTTTTTTTTAGCATCTGTGACATGGGCTATACCAGTAGATATTTTCTTTTATACCTGGTTCTACTGTAGTATTCTCCTTTAACACTCCTATAGAGCATATACTGCTACGGAGAAATTTCTTAGCATTTCTTTCTTCCATTGACTTATTTGATTTGTACTGAATACAACTAGATTCATTTAAACCAATATATATCATACAAGTATTGTGTGGCAAAACTATAGTTTGCACAAGGGCTACATAGATGAACAAAATATGAAGGCTTTCTGCAGGTAATATAGTTCACAGAATAATAGCATATTTCTCTAGCATTAGCATCCACAGAACTCTTAATGTGTGTTTGTGTTCATAAAGCCACTGATTTTATATTATTGAAAGCCAGGTGAAGAATAAACATATTATTTAAAATTAATAACAGCTTCCAATGAGTAAGACCATAATGTTGCTTGTAGTCCCTTAGCAGAACAAATGAATAGTAGTCAAAGAGAGAAACTGCTAGCTCTCATTTCTTATCATTTATTTCTCTTAAGTAACTCACAATTATCAGTCTTTGAAAATGGCAGCAAATGTTTGCAGATCACTATAATTTTGTATATTTGTATGAAGTATGGACTGAGAAATTACTGAATGATTTCTAAATGCAGACTACTTACAGTAGTATTTTTAGAAGCTCAATCAACAAACATATGTTAGGAGGTTAAATGCTACAATTTGAGAGAGGCAGTGATATATGGCTTTGTAATTCAGTGTTTACTTAACTGTGTTTTGTATTGTTATCTTGGTAATATCCTGTGGCATAATTTAGATATATTTGTTCAAATTAGCTCCAAATGCCACCAAGGTATTTCTCTTATGAGTAAAAAATAATATTATTTAGTATTGAGAACAAGTTTAACTTTCATTACAAGAGCCACTTATATATATTAATATCTTAAGAAATTTATTCTCAATCATAAGAATATAATATTTTGTCATGAAAGTGATACATTTAATTCGATAAGTATCCAAATCCTGACTATACCTCAGTAGGTATCACTTGAGCAAAGAACTGAAGGAATATACTAATATCCTCAGAATAAATAAATACTCGTATCTTATCGAATGAGGTTGTTTCCTGCCACTTAGCCTTTGTGAATAAAATTCCTGGTGTATAATTTAGCTGATACATTCTAGATCCCAAGAAACTTTTAAAAAACAATATCATGGCAAAACAAATAATTAGCAAAATGAAGTAAATCTTCTATGACACGGCCTTTCAGGTCTAATAAAAAACATTTGGCATTTCTCCTTCACTCGTGTACCACTTGTATGTCAAAATATGTTTCTTATAATGCAGGTCACTGGTTTAATTCTTTGTAAAGCTGCACGTGTTAGACAATCCACGTGATGCCCACCCACAGGGTACACGCTTGATAATATGTTATGTCCCCAAATATCAGTAATCTAAAAGATGTTGCTAATTACTCTGTTTTCTAAACGATCATAATATTTACAATTACTTTTATAGCTCAAATTATATATCAAATAACAGAGCAGCAAAATATACGAAGCAAAAACTGTTAATGACACATGAAATACTTGAAACAAATGATTATAATAAGAAAATTTACACATCACTATCATTTTCAGAAAGGTTACTTATAACTGAGATTATTTCCCTTTATTCTTACATTTCCATTTCACCAAAACAAATTCATACAATTGAGGGAATCTAATTGCCTTATGGTTAAAATTTCACAACCTAAAGAAGTTTATTGTCATTTTAATTTAAGTGGGGCCATTGCATTCCTTTTTTCTAGTGGTCAGCTCCAATACATCCCCCACCCCACACTCCCGAATTCTGCTCTATTCTACTGATATATTGCATTTTTCTTTTTCTTTTTTTTTATGGTTTATTTTTCTTTCTTTCTTTTTTTTTATTTCAGCATATTATGGGGGTACAAATGTTAAGGTTACGTTTATTGCCCTTGCCCCCCTCCCCCCTCGAGTCAGAGCTTCAAGCGTGACCATCCCCCAGACGGTGCACATCGCACTCAGTATGTATGTGTATACCCATCCCCTCCTTCCCGCTCTGGTTGGCCCCACACCCGATAAATGTTGTTCCTATATGTCCACTTAGGTGTTGATCAGTGAAACCAATTTGCTGGTGAGTACATGTGGTGCTTGTTTATCCATTCTTGGGATACTTCACTTAGCAGAATTGGTTTCAGCTCTATATTGCATTTTTTTTTCTTGGAAAAATCTTTTTAATTTTCAGCTTTAAACTACTCAAGCTATCCTGCATTATTTGTAACGCATTTCTACCATCACTCATAAAGAAGACTATTTGACATATTCAGTAAAATAAAGTCAGATTTGTAGCAATATTGATAAAAATTACCAACTTCATTAAATATAATCACTTTTTGCAGTTTTATAAGGAAGTTGAAAAACTATCCACATTTCAAAATTAAGCATTTTCTAGTCATTAGTTGTTTGAAAAAGCACATGGCAAATAAAGGTCAACATTTTCACTAATTAACAACCCTCAGAAGCCAGAGAGTAAAAATTTTAAAAATATATTCTTGGGATGTTCTGCTCTGCAAGCAAATTTATGATGAAAGAGACATAAGAAAGTGAAATACTCAAAAACAGACTTTTTCTAATACTTTTTTTAGTTTTATGAAAGTAAAATTTTTCTGTTTGAAGAAATCACAAGCCAAAAACACTTTTTCTGGAGTATAGTACAAAATCATAAATCAGTGATTTTTTTTTAAACTCGTCAATGTGATTTTTGATGGGATCCATTTATTCCTTTGTTTCAGTAAGAAGACACAAGTAAGGCCAAGGCCTCAAGGATTAGGAGCAAGAGAAACTGAGAGAAAGGAAAGAGCGCTGCTAGCAGGAAAACACAGACCATTGTATCACTGGACCAATTCACCTGGGACCAGGAAGAGAAGGCTGCAACATTGTTGCCTCAAGTGCTGGGACACTCCAGACTCCAGACATGCTAGAGCAGTAAGACTAATTGAACAGCCCCCTGTTGATGCTCTAAGGACCTTGAATGCTGTCTGCTTTCATGAGGGTTCATTCAGGGCTGAGAAAGTCAGAGATTATGCTGAAGTGGGTCTGAGGGCAGGACAGAAGCAAGGATTTACACAAAGTCTATTTTCCACTATTAAAATTCCTTGGTGCTGGGCACGGTGGCTCAGGCCTGCAATCCTAGCACTCTGGGAGGCTGAGGTGGGAGAATAGCTTGAGCTCAGGAGTTCGAGATCAGCCTGAGCAACAATAAGACCCCATCTCTAAAAAAAAAAATTCCTTGGTTTCACAGTTTTTTTTTTTTTAATTCAGTATAATGTATCTTTTTATGGAGACAATAGAACACGTGGCTTTGAAATTTTTCTCCTCTGTAGAAACAAAAGTGTTATATTAAAAAATAGGTTTTGTTTGAAATCAGTAATGCTTAAAGCTTTAATTTTAGGATTCTTTACATTTCCATCTTGAGCTTCATAAGACATCTATGTTTCACAGCTTTGGAGCCTTAAAGAAATATTTTGTATCTATACATCTATCCCCCCCAAATGTCCTAAGACTTACGAGACTTACAACTTCATTTCCCACTTGACAGAACAATACTAGCATCACGACTAACCAATTAAAATATAATAGGTTTTCATTTACCTTAATGCCATAGTCAGGATATATATTTAATATTCTGTGTTAGTACATAAAAGATAAACAATTATCTTTTACTGATAAGGAAACTGAGGGACCAGATCATAATGCCTTTACCCAAACTGCACATCTGGCAATCGGCAGTGCCGGCGTTAGGACACAGGCACTCTGCCTACTGGCTCAGCTGTCTTATCTCCTACGCTACCTGCAGTCCCTGTTCTAAGTCTCAGCGTCTTTAACTGTAAGATGAGAAATAATAGTGCCTACATCACAGTTCTGTGAAGATTACACAATAAGTAAAGCATTTGGAGTAGTGTTCCATAAATGTCAACTGCCATTAATACTGGTGGTAATAATATGCTATGTTCGCATTGTTAATAAAGAGATTACCATTAAAATAAAAATATAATTGTTAGCAAAACACATTAGTCAATAAATGACATGGTTGTATAAAGATTTATCAAATACATTGGAGAACTTTTTAATGAATAAGACTGATTATTACAGAGTATCTGTGAGAACCTCATGTTTACGTAGGTGCTCAGAGACTGCTGATCAATATATCATTATATATCATTACTTATGCTTTCTTTATTTCCTTTATTCTTATATTAGTAATATAGTTGGTCCATGTGACACTTAGATGAGACAAAAGGATTCAAGATCGCTGTTGAAATGACTTGCTATACAAGGCTCAAACAGAAGAACAGTTTCTTCTCCTCGTAATTAATAATATAATTTCAATCATAGTATCATATTATCTGCCATAAGAAGATTAATTAGCATATAAAGGATGGCTCACTCCACTTAAAAGGTTAGGTAACTGGTCCAGAATCACTCATTATAAATGTCTATCCACACACACTTCACATATTCACCCCCAGTCTCACACACAAATACAAACATGCATCTGAGAAATGCCTCCAGATACTACTGGCCATCACTTTTTTAAAATCATTTTCTAATACTTAGAGTGTACTTAATAGACACTTACACATATTGGATACATTTAATAATTATTAAATACACGCTAAAGATCAAAATATCTCAAAATAGTTTCCAATATAAAATTTGTATTAGAAACTGCCTCTGGTCCCTCCAGGACTAGAATTAGTGTGCTGTTCATTGTTGCCAAATGAATATAACACAGTTTTGGAGTTTGCATTCTTGAATTTATAAGCACTATGGACCCATTTAGTGAAGTGTTTCCCTTAATAAATACACACATACATACTTACATAAAACCGGGTCAGAAAAATGCAATAATAAGGCAAGATTTTTAAAACCCTATTTATTTTTTGCCCTGTGAATATTTAAAAATTTCAATTTCTAATACATGCAGAAGTACACTTATGCTATAATTGGTGTTAAATAAATATTTGTTGAATCACTTAATTAATGACTATAGGAGGCTACAATTAGTTATCTGAAAGTTTAGTTTTCAAAGTAACATTCCAAAGTAGCTGTATTTGGAAGAGGAAAAGAAATATACAAATTTGTATAACTTTTAAACTATTTGAATTGATTGAGTACCAATTAACATCAGCTACATGATATAAAGGGAAAAAAATGAGGTGTCTGTAACACAAGCAGATATAATACAATTAAATTTCATAAAGTGTGGTTTAAAATTATACTGGATCAGTGAACTTCACATCTTAATCTTCTTAGCAAATCTCAGATTTTAATACAATTATAGGTTGATTTTCTATTATTATTGCTATTAAAGGTTACAAGATCAATATACAAAGGATAATTATATTTCAAAACAGAACAAGCCTAGATATGAGATGATTTTTAATATCTTCAATTTTCTAATGTTGATTTGTATTCTTAGAATTTCTGTCTAGACCTGTCAAGTAGATTATAAACATTTTACCTCTTATGGAATGAAAAATTTATAGAATAATGAATTTTCTAGAATAATGTTTGCTAACTAAAGAATGCCATTAGGCAAATATAATAATAATCCTCTCTCTTCCTATATGTAATAAACATTTAAAAATCAACAATGAAAGTAGTGTATTATTCTAGGCAATAAAAGTAGTAATTAATCCTAATGTCAACACTAGATCATATATCATTAGTTTGCACAATGGTAATATTGAATTGCAATTAAATATTTAATTAAAATTTAATAGAAAGGGCAATTTTTGATTCATTGTTTGCTAAATCAAAATAAATAGTCAGATAGGTGGAATTGATGCAGTTGATTTAACATCTAAATAAATTTCTCTCAAAATTCTTGCAACATGTTTCTGAGTTAACTAGAAAGAAATAACAATAATTTATCTTAAGGAACCAATTGACATTTAATTAACTAACACTACATGTAAATTAAACACTTATCTGAGCAACCTAATTGGAAGTGTTTCTCTGGTGCTTTTATTGATTTGACTAACAACTTTAATTGAGTATTTCATCAGTTTTAGCTGTCTAAGCTTTACTATAACCATATTATATAACAGGTGCCTAGGATAATATTTTCAGTATAGGCAAATACTAGTCATCTGAATTCACAAATGGTTTTATGTTATACTGGGACCATTCATCTTCTTCAACTCATTGAAAAACAATGAGTAAGGCTAGAAGAAAAAATAAAGGGTTAATTAAAAAACCTTACTTCTAATTAAATTTTAGACATTTTTAAGCAGTCACTACATGTATTTTATATTCTGTATCTACTGAAAAGCCAATAGTTTTTTGCTCAGTACTGGTACCTTCAAGCTACTTAAACTATAAGCATAATGTACAAGTGTCCCAAAGAATGACAATGCAGAGCAAAGACACTCGAGCGTAGAGATGGCTATTGAGACTGAAATCTTCAGGTGTCACTTTTCATATAGAACAGAGTCTGAACCACCTAACCTCTCATACAGCATCAGCATCTGCCAATTAAATGCTTCAACTTTAATAATAAAGATTATGATTAAAAAAAGAAAATAAGGGCCGGGCGCGGTGGTTCACGCCTGTAATCCTAGCACTCTGGGAGGCCGAGGCTGGCGGATCGCTCAAGGCCAGGAGCTTGAAGCCAGCCTGAGCAAGAGCGAGACCCCGTCTCTACAAAAAATAGAAAGACATTGATTGGCCAACTAAATATATATAGAAAAAAATTAGCCGGGCATGGTGGCGCATGCCTGTAGTCCCAGCTACTCGGGAGGCTGGGGCAGAAGGATTGCTTGAGCCCAGGAGTTTGAGGTTGCTG
>CAUYRT010035213.1:0-11379 GCA_963574885.1 Lepilemur ruficaudatus
TGACAGAGTAGGTTTTTGAATGCAACAAGATAAGTCAACTTGAGTGGTAATATATTTTGGGAAATCAGCTCACTACAAATTGTGACTGTAAACATTGTACTGTAAATGCTTTGTAGTTTTCCCCCAATTAAAAAAAAAAAAATCAAAAAAAAATTCTTTGCCTAATTCAAAGTCACAGAGATTTTCTTCTATAAGTTTTAGAGTGTTAACTCACATTTAGGTCTAGGATATATTTTGAGTTAGTTTTGGTGTATGGAGTAAAGAAAGGGTCCACCTTCATTGTTTTGCATGGAGGTATCCAGTTGCTTTAGCACCATTTGTTGAACTCATGCATCTTTTTGGCAAGAAAAAAAAAAGAAATTTCTAATATGTAAACAAATGACTTTCAAAGTTTAGAAAATTGTAGGACATTATTTCTGGAATTGTGCTCACAGGTAACTTATCCCAAATGTCCTTAAACAGGCCAACTGGTTTACCCAGAGCTATCCCTGCACCAGTGCATCCCACCTCATGCACCCAGGATCTGTGCCAACCCAGAAGCTGTGCAGAGGGTTCTCTACTGGGTTGGTGAGCAGAATTCCCTTCTCCTTTTCCTCCTCACATACTTGTATTTTCATTCAGAGACTAAAATTCTCAAATATCTAGTGGGAGTGGTGAGTTGTGGTGTGCAGGGTTTAAGAAGAGATTGCTGGCAACACACTTCATTCAAGGAAATAACATTCTGTGGAGGAGGATACAGGTAGGAGGAGGCCTAGAATTAGCATAAGAAGGTATTGTGATTTTTTAAAAAATCCTTCTTCAGTACGGAGTTCCAGAAAATCAGTGCTGTGACCCGCTCCTGTGCCGCAAAGCCCCCGTGGATGAAGGCCGGCTGGCCCTGGGATTGTGGGCAAAAGTGGACAAACTTGTTTAGTGTAGCAGATTTTTTACCAACTCACTCAACTGCCTTTCCTACTTCCTTTTAGTGAGGCTTCTAGCCTAACAGATGCTAGGAAACTAAAACCCCTCTTACAAGCACCAGAATTTGGGATGTGGATCAGAGTGTGCCAAGCAGGTGTCCACAGGAGGCTAGAAGGAGATGCAAGCTGTGGGAGGCTGTGGCCCTGGCTGGGAGATGAGAGGTCTTGGCAAGCAAGGTGGTAGATACGTTGGTGCTCCCGGGCGGGTCTGGCAGAGTTTCTGAAGTCTAGTTCCTAGTTACTCAGGTACTGTGCAGGTGGTGGGGACAGCAGAAGAGTTCCATGTATGGTTGAGAATCTCCTTTGATTGCTGTAATTTTGACTGTGCAGCAATTAATTATATCTTACGCCCTGGGCCTCACTGAGATTCTGTATGCTTCATAATTCTATCCCATCAGTCACTTTCTTCTGAAATCAACTGGAGCACACTCTGCTTTCTTCTACTATGAGCCTCAACCAGTATTACCAGTGATCTAACCAACAAGGAGAAGGCAAATAACACATTTTTCTGTGGGCCATCTTCAAGTCTAGATAAATGTTTCTTTTGTGAAGAATGAATCTAAAAAATAAAATTCAATGTGACTGGAATAAAAGACCCAAAAAGTTAAAAGAAACAATATCCCTGAGGACTCAGAGGAACACGAGGAGACTTCTTAAAATGATCATTAGAGAAGTCAGAAATAAATTATTTTGCTAACAGTTTTCCATTCTCAATGGAATATAAGAAGGCATTACCTCCATGCAGCAAGATCAGAAAACCAAAATCTAAGAACAGGTTGTTATACAAGAGAAGTGATTATGAGAATCAGAAACAAAGATGATCCAAGACCACAAGGAGATAAAGAGGTTCAATAATTTTATGTCACACCATGTAGCAGGTTGTGTTACACAGATTCGTGTTCCAACAGTGGTCTGAAAGTTACTGGGAAGGTATTTTTCAGACAAGATTAATGTTAAATCAGTGGATGTTAAGTAAAGTAAATTATTCTCCACAATGTGGGTGGGCTGCCTCCAATCTGTTGAAGATTTTAAGAGAAAAAAGACGGAGATTCCTCAAGGAAGAAGGAAGAAGGAATTCTGCCTGCCGTCTACCTTTGAACCAGAGCTGCAGCAGCAACTCTTCCCCAGTTCTCCAGCCTGCCGGCCTGCTATGCAAATTCTGGACTCACCAGATTCCACAATGGCATGAGCCAGTTCTTGTAAATAAGTCTCTCTCTCAATCTCTCTCTCTGTCTGTCTCTCTCTCTCTCTCTCCCTCTCTCTCACATGCTATTGGCTCTGTTTTTCTGGAGAACTGTGACTAACACAAGCAGCATATAGCTTAGTCTTATACTTTATACATTCTGATAATTTCTATAATACCTTTTAATTTACATGTTTACCCCATCTACATTGATACAATTAATTATATGGTTAGATTTATGCCTATCATTTTGTTATTTGCTTTCTATTTGTCTCACCTGTTTATTATTCTGCTGTCTCCGATCTGCTCTTAAGGCAAATAATTGAATTTTTTATCTTAGATATTTTAATTTTTAATTCTATAATTGTTTCTTTATATGTTTATATATATATATATATATATATATATATAGTTTTCTTTTCTCCCACCAAGGTTCACAATTGACTCTCTCATTACGGCCATCTTTTCCTTTAAATCCTTGTATGTATTTATCGTAAGTGCTTTACAGTCCTTCTCTCAAAACTCTAACATTTTGGTCTTCTTGGAATTGGTTTCCGGTGATTGCTTTTCTCTTTATTATGTGTCATATTTTTCAATTTACTCACATCTGCCAGTATTTTATCATGGGCATTATGGATGTTTTGTGTTTGAGCCTTGGTCAGAGTGTTGAGTTTTGTCCTAAACAGCAGTTAGGTTGGCTGTCTCCCCTACGGTGGGCTGCAGTCATGCAGTTGATGGATCCTCTCAATTTCCTTCACCTTCTGTCTGCTGCCTCCTCCGTGACTCCTGGAGGTCTTGCACATGCATGTGCAGTTTACACACGTTTCATCATTCACAACTTGCACAGGGCTTGCACACAGATTTGGGAGCTGTCCCTCCTTGACTTCCTGCCTGTTGGCGTTCTCCACCCTCCTGACACTCCAGCAGTTTCGCCATTATGAGCTCAATACTCTGCCTTCTCGAGCAAGTGGGACTGCAGGTTTCTGCAGGAGCTCCAGCCCCTCACCTTGTGCAGGCTGAGGCATGCCCCAGGTAAAAAGTAGCATGAGATCCACTCACATCCGCTGCAGAGCCCTTTGTTGAGGATTAACTCCGCTCTGCGTCCTGCCTGTGTTTCTTCACTCTTTGGTGCCTTCACATAATTTTTTAAGCCTGGCTGTAGTTTGCAATTGTTATCTGTGAGAAGGTTAGAATGATACAAGCTTCTTTGCCGTCTCTAGAGGTAGAGGACCAGTTTGGACTACTGCTTAAAATTAGCTCTAAGTTCCCGCATTTGAATTAGCCATGGTATTCTAAATATTATCACGTGGGTCCCAGCGCCCACAGTTAGGGTTGGAGTGCCCACAATGCTCAGAAACTCCAAAAGCTAATTTTGTCCCTGTGCCCTTCGCCATGAAAGAAGAAAAAAATGATCCATTGCTAAATTGTATGTGCTCTATCACCCTTTTCCACCAACTTTTTTTTGAAGGCAGTAAGAATACTGGGTTTGACTGTGTTGTGTCATTTTGGTAATCTTGGGGATTTCAGGCTGCATTCACAAACCATGAAGGGACATAAAGCAAACTATTGTGTTCAACCTGGTCATAGAGAATCTGGTGTGTTGGGTAAGAGGTGAGCTCTGAAGCCAGATGTCTGAATCCCATCCTGATCCCCCTCTTACTCCTCGTCAGCTTGGAGAGTGATTTAACCTCCCTGGGTCCATTTCCTCAGCTGTAAAACTTCACTTAGCAAAATGGGCATAATGACAGCACCTATTTCCATAGATTCTCTAGGTGTGTTGAGTTAGAGCAGAGTCTAGCGCATATCCAGCACTCAATAAATACCGGTTCCTGCTGTTCTTGTCATCACTATTATTATTGTCACCAAATGCCACCTAACTGAAACAATGTGGTTTTTCCCTTTCCCTGGGTCCCAGGCTACTACATTTTTCATTCTGGAATCTAGTGCCCACTGTTGGGGGTCTCCTTGCTCTTGTCTCTGTCCAGAAGAGACAAACATGGACCCCTCTGATACTATGCAGAGTGAATAGAACAGAACTTAGGAATCCAACAGGCCAGCTTGGGGATACGGTCTCTAACGCTCACCAGCTCTGGGAAAATGGCTTTGCTTCTCCCGAAGCTTGTTTCCTTAGCTGTAAAATGGGGTAGGTACCTCTAGCCAGGGTTTGAGAAAATATTAGACAAGATGAAATATGTTCAGTCCTGGATGTGTTGATGGAGCATGCCCTTAGAAGCCCTCTAACATCACCAGGACCCCAATCTTGGCCAGTTAGGGCCAGAAGCTTCCTCAGCCACACTTCTTGCCTCCCAAGTACATAAGGAAATGACCCTGAGACGTGTGGTTTTAGCCCTTCCCTGCTGGGGCAGCCCCAGCCCATCCTGCCAGGGCTGCTGGTTTACCCCATGCAAGATCTCTTATGCCCTCCACGTAGCCATCACCTGGCCCTGCTCTTTGCCACTCTCCTTTTGGTCACTCCTCCCCATCCCTACCTGCCAGTGTTTAGTCCAGGTCTGCATCATCATCCACTGGGAATATTGCGATAGCCTCATACCTAATAACCCCCTAATTTCTGACCTTGTGCTACACTGCCACCAGAGTAGCCTTCCAAATGCACAGGTGCAGTATAAGCCTGACAGCTTCTGCTATTAAAAGACAACTCTCGGTCTCTTTCACTGGGAAAATAAATGGAGCTGTCCCCATCTGAGAGAGAAAACTTGACAAATCTATCAGGGACCCCTTGCCCTGTCCAAAATCTGAGCTTCTCACTGTGTCCTTCAGTGCCCTGCACGGCCCAGCTCTGCTGATACCACAGCTGCCTCTCACCACTCCCCAGATGGAATTCCAGGTTCTCCCATATTAAGTTATTTGGACCCTCCAAATTTACCCAGGTTTTTCCTGTCTCTGAGCCTTCCCTTGGCATTTCCGTGCTACCTAGATTGTCCTTGATTCTTGCTTCCAGCACTGATATATCCACCTGTCTCAATGCAGGGTCTCCCGCTTTCACAGGCCTTTCTCCAGGCCTCCACAAAACAGGCCCCTCTCTCTGTCCACTTACAGTCCCTGTGGCCTCTCTTTTCAGGTCCCTATAGATTGCATTTCAGTTGTTCCTTGAGTCGTCCAACTCTCTTTTCAGATGGCAAACTTCTTGTGTGCTACTGTTCACTTTATCCTTAGACCTAGCACATCACTGTTCATGAGTGGGATTGTTCTTGCATCCGTGTGGGTAGATGGGTGACCCTCAGTTTGGGCGTTAGTTGGGTGGACTGCAGACATGTTCAGGCATGTCTGAGGAGCTGCTGGGGTGGCCCTAAGACAATGGTGTCACTGAGAAAATGGGCTCTCTGTCCCATGCACACAGAAGCCAATAGCATGGCACCAGTTTTGAGAAAAGACAGGCTTTATTGTTAGGCTGGCGAGCAGAGAGATGGGAGGTTTAAATCTGTCTCCCCGATTTAGAGTGTGAGGCAAGTTTATGGGCTTGGAGGACAAGAGAAAGGGTTTAGGAATGTCAGCTTGGCAGGGTCTGGTAGCCAGTCTTCCAATTTGGCCATTTAGGGTAAGGTATGTTGAGGCAGATTTTAGCCCCAGATATTCTAGACTGATGGACCCCTCACTTCTGAAAGAGTTCCAGTGTTCAGGTTCCAGTCATGTCCTGGTCTTCTTGGTTACAAGGGGAGGAATTGTCATTTCTGGATGTTGTTAAAAGTCACAGCTTTTTCTATTGTGCTCTGTTACACCCATAAGGTAACCCGACATTTTGTTATCAACACAGTAGGCCCAGTTTGGGCTGGTCCTGCGGTCACAATGGCAGGAGAGGTCAAAGGGTGTCTCAGGACAAAATTCAAACTGTAGGAGAATCTCAAGCTATGAGAGGTTTTTTTTTTTTTTTTTTCTCGTGCTATTGTTTGTTGAACTGATGGCCTTTGTCCCAAAAAACTCAGATAAGAGGATTGGAGGTGGAGTGGGGAAGGCCCTGGGGGGACAGATGGGGGACAGTGAAGGGCTGTGTGGCTCTCAGGCTCTCCCACGGTCCTTGAGGATGAAGGCTTTCCTGCTGGGTCAGGCTGCCTTGGCCATTCCACACACACTCACACACCCTCACTTTCTGCACTCGCTGAGGCAGACCTCATGTCCTCTTGAAGTCCCATTGTCTTTACTTGGAATGACCAGCACAGAGACTGGAACATAATCAGTGTTCACTAAACAGCGTTACTGCTTTTATGAGTATCATCATTTTACGTTGAGGAAGCAGAAGCATCCACTCACACATGAGGTTCGTTATGGAATGTGCAACAGGGAAAGCAGGTGGCTAATGTAACCCACAAGTGCACCCGGCCACTTGGTGTGGCTGTGCAGAAAGGAGCACCATGACCCCACCAGGGAAAGCCTTGGCAGGCCCCTGCAGCAGCAGAGCAGAGTCTGCCCCCTCCCCGGCAGGCTGCTGCTGTGATGAAGTGCGCTTGTACCCACGTCAGCGGCAAATCCAGTCCCCATTGATCTCTCCCTGGCAGCTGCGAGGCGAAGGCAGCGCTCGCTCCTGCTTCTGCTATCGGAGGACACGACTCTCCATCTCCATCGCTTGGGGTTGCAGGTGGAGCTGTCAACCCCAGAGTGAGCAGGGAGCAAATCTCTCAGTGGTTACACAGTTAGAAGCCCGGAGAACAAGAAGCGGCCCAATGGAAATGACATGAGTGGTGTTCCAATTCCCGTCGCCCCTCTTGTCTTTGTGCTGGCCAATTAGGAGGCAATTTCTGGCTGAAAGCACAAGTCGTGCCACCACTTTTCAAATTTTAATCTATTTCACAGCAGATCTTGTTTAAAGTACCTTGAGGAATTTCATTATAAGAAATAAAAAATAAATTAAACTATGCTGTACAGGGAGAAATAACCTTATATACCCACCAGGCAATAAAAAGAAAATCATTGCCCACATTCCCATTTCTGATGGCACTTTGCTTTATTTTTTATTGTTGTTTGCGGTCATGAAAACTGTTCTTATTTAAAATTTAAGGTGGCTTCTCTAACTGTTCAGAAGTACAGGGATGGATTGAAAACAACTTAGTATGGTTTTCTAGTGGCTTTCTTATGATTGATTCGATTCGGCCATCAAATGATAAAAGGGATCACAATTTTTAGTTAAGGGATCACATAGTCCTCATGTTAAAGTTTAACTTTGGTCACATTAACTTAGTAACTATAAGTACTGGTGAATATTTCCTTGCTTATTTATTATTATCACAAATGATTATTTCTATAAAAGAAAGCATAACATTGAAATATTTCCTACTAATAATTTATAAGTTTTAATTGAATGAAAATTCAGAAGTTTATGCCAGATGACATCATTTGAAGGAAGTAACAACAATATTAATAGTTAATATTTAATCAGCATATCACACTTCTGCATGGTGCTACATATTTTGTATTTATTTGTTTTTTATTGATTCCTTAGAACAGCCCTATTGGATGGGTACTATGTGTACTATTATTATCAATAAGAGAAATGAGGCCTAAGAAATTTAAAAAACTTACCAAAAATCACAGGTTGAAAATTAAAGTGTATTGAGTGCCTATGTAATGTGCTAGTCATCGTGTTAGACATTTAAACTTCTTCCTGCCTCCCATGCTAACTGAAGTCAGTGTGCTATAGTGTTGGCATCAATCACAGATGTGCCTAATTCCAAAATGGCTTCTTTGCCATAATATGAAGCTACTGCCTATTTAATTGATTTGAGTTTCACACAAC
The DNA here is from genome assembly GCA_963574885.1 of Lepilemur ruficaudatus. Lineage (NCBI taxonomy): Eukaryota > Metazoa > Chordata > Mammalia > Primates > Lepilemuridae > Lepilemur > Lepilemur ruficaudatus. Next base: position 7,889 of record CAUYRT010035213.1, read on the forward strand.
ACACGCACATGCACACACACACACACACACACACATGCACACACAGGCACACACATACACACCCACTATATGTATGCGGTATAAATAGAAAAGGGTGAGACCTGGGGATATATATTGTCAATTTGTGTGTGCACGCTTGGGTGTGTGTTTATTTGTAACTATAGCCGTTTCTAATTTATGTGCAGATCTTTGGGTGGTCTATGATACCATTATTTGTAAATTCCAAAAGAAATTTTCTTGCAAAAAATGGCATCCAAATATTTGATTGGTCTTTGAAATCTGACTCTTAGAGAAAATATCATACAGATGAAGCTAAAAGTGTCAACATAGCTGGAGCTATTATTTTAGCATGTTTAAAATAAGATTTCTTTTAAATTTCAGAATATTACAGGGGTAGAAATATTTTGTTTACATAAATTGTATTTGCACGATTTGAGTCAAAGTTATAAGCTAGAGCTACTAATAAAGGATAAAATGACTTTAAAAGGAACAGCAAGTTATTAGTAAAAGAATTTGTTTACAAATATGTAGCTTGACCTTCTTTGTAATAACACTTTTATATTATAAGGGAAAAACAGCGTAGCGCTAAATCGCTTGTTTAAATAATACTTGTTTCCTGAGAGGAAAATGCTTAAATCATCAGGAAGAGAAGAAGTGGTTCACTTTTCTTGGAGAAAACAAAGCAATAAACCTTTTAAAAGCCCCTGGGATGTTCAGGAAATCATAGAAAGCTGGTCTTAAGGCATAAGGTATAAAATTAGGCAATCAAGAGCATTCGGGGTGGCCATTCTAGGATGAAGCATCACAGCAGTAGTGACAAACATACTGTATGAGGCACTGTTCATTTTTGTTGCATTTGTGAATTTTTTCATTAGCAGATACTGCCCACTGCAGCAAGCTGGCATGGACATGGAACTCTGCCTGCTGCTCTGTTTGGTCCGGCAAAATTTTCCCCATCCTTCTATTTCCCTTTCAGCTTATACTAAAAATCTGCAAGAAGGGACAAAAACCAAGATGTACTGTTTCTCCTTTGGGAGGATTTTTTTTTTTTTAATACTGAAACAACTTTTTTCCAAAAAATTCCTGATGGAACCCAATCAAAGTCAAGACTGAATGAATCATTTGCATTTAACATTTTTGACACTTCTGAAGTTTGGGAGGATCTGAGTAGAACATATAGAGAAGAAAATAGAACCAAAAGGATCCTACCAGTTTGTTTTAATATTCAGACTTATTATCATTCAGATATGATGAAGCCAGCAGGTCAGAAGGTGATTACATTGACAAAATGGTTTGTTACTCACAGGTCCCCAGGGGAGGGAGCAACCATGCCACATGGGGAGGTCCCAGGTCTGTCAGGAGGCAGAAGGAGGCAAGGAATGAGCGTGGGGGAAAACTTTCTTGTGGTTTTCATGGGCAGGAACAGGTGAGGCCAGGCAAACAGACCAGGCAGGTGTAGGGCCTGCAGTTTAAATGATTTCAGTGGGCCCAGGGCATGGGGGCTGCCTCTGGTTGTTTGGTACCTGGTCCTGAGATGATTAGGGCAGAGGAATGTTCCTCCTGGAGTGTCCAAGCCAGACAGAGAAGGTGGTTCTGAGTACAGGCACTGGGTTGGCTAGTTTTCGTGTGAAAGGTGGGCTCCAGGCCAAGTCCTTTACTGTCTTTAGGAATTACCCAGCCCTGGGAAGAGCAGTCTCTCCCCCGTCAACAAAGCCCCAGATGCCAGAGCATCAAGAACACAGAAAATAAGAAAATATGATGAATACACAACCTAGCACCAAAATAAAAGGAAGGTGTATTGGGTTTCTATTGCCATATAACAAGTTGCTACAGACTTAGTGACTTACAGCAACATACATTTATTACCACACTGTGTCCATGGGGCAAGAGTCTGGACACAGTGTCACTGGGTCTTCTGCTCAGAGTCTCCTTGGCTGAAATCAAGTAGTGAACCAGGGCTGCGAGCTTGTGTGAGGCTCTGGGTCCTCCTCCAACTCACTGGTTACTGGCAGAATCCAGTTCCTTTTGACTGTAGGAGTGAGGTCCCCATTTTCTTGCTGTCCCCTGGGCTGGGGCTGCTCTCAGCTCTCGGGCCACCCGCTGGTCCTTTCTACATGGCTCCTGCCTCTTCTAGGCCAGAGCTGGCTTCTCTCCGACTTCTTCTGTCTCTGGCTTCAAGAGCGTGAGAACTCACTGCTTAGATCAAGCAATCTCCCTTTTCCTTAACTCGACTCTTTCGGGATCTTAATTGCATCTGCAAGAACCCCTTTTGCCATATATCATAACACAGTCACAGAAGTGATATCCTATCACATCTACAGCTCTGGATCGTTCCCCGGGGGAGGGGATGATTCAGGGTCATGGGTCATCTCAAAACCTCTGCCTACCACAGAAGACAAGCATGCCTCTGGGAGCAAACTCTAAAACAAGTTGTTGAAAAGAGTTTCTTCATTCCATCTGGGATGTTTTCTGCATTCTAAATGGTTTTGTCTATTGAAAATTAGCATCAAATAACATACGGTCTCCCTGGAGAAGGGATAGAAGGTTAACTAAGTGCTGTGACTCATCTCTGGGTCTACTCTCAGGACCACCAACAGTGCAGATAGCCCAGAGGGCTGGTGAGGGACCCTGGAGTGTTTGCCAATGGCTTTGGTGCATGGGAGCATCGATGCTCGGAGAGACAGCTGAAATACTCTCCCATGAAGGGAGCTGGTTGCAAGAGTGCACCTGATGGAACAGACACGTGGAAGACAGTGAGAAGGACGCTGATTACCTGAACCGGATGCCCTTCCCGCTCTCTCCATGGCTCCCAGACCTGCATTCCCAAATTCCATGCATTACTCAAACTCCCGGGCTTGAATGCATCTATCCATCTGATGCTAAGAGCAGCTTAAAGATGGTAGGAAACGAAATATGGAAGAAATGGGAATGGCCGGTCCATGTCTTCCTTTATTGTGCAGAAGATTTAGAGACTAAGTCACTTTTTGTTTTCCTTCCAGTACCTTATGGCCTCACAGTTAACCCGTATATGCATTCCAAGTGTGGAATGCTGTTGTGGGCTGTTTCTTAAATCTCCTATAAAGAACACCAAATGCGGTAGAGAAAAGCTGTGTTTACTTAGTAGACGTGTCTGGGTGGCCCTTCTCAAATACCATTGTCTCCTCACTCCACCCTCGAGCCAATCTGAGAAGCCATTTCATCTTAAATCTTAAATAATTTGGAAAAATTAGTTCAATGCTGGGCCCAATCCAGAGGTTTTTGTTCTGGTCTAGGAGGATCGAATTCAATTCCAACCGTTTTTATTGGTTCTGGAGTTATCAGAATAGACCAGTGGTTCTCAACAGGGGGTGCTTTTGTATTTGGGGCTGTCTGGAAACATTTTTTAAATTGTCATAACCAGGTGGCGGGTGCCTGGTGGAGGCCAGGCAGGGACGCTGCTGACATCCTACAGTGCATCCTATGGCACCCTCGACAAAGAATTAGTATCTAGC
>CAUYRT010035215.1:0-55363 GCA_963574885.1 Lepilemur ruficaudatus
CTTTGACAGAGTAGGTTTTTGAATGTAACTAGATAAGTCAACTTGAGTGGTAATATATTTTGGGAAATCAGCTCACTACAAATTGTGACTGTAAACATTGTACTTTAAATGTTTTGTAGTTTTCTCCCAATAAAGTTTTTGGAAAAATATATATATATATATATCAAAAAAAAAAAAAGATCTTAGGACCAAAATGGACCACAAGCTAACCGTGCATTTGCCTAAGGAGACAATTTAAAAATAAAGAAAAGCAAGAAACATGCAAGAGGGCCTGGAATAGCATCTCATGTTCAACTCATAACCATCAGCCATGGCCTTACTCACCTACCGGGACCTGTTCTGAACCCAACTATTTAAGTTAAAAGGATTAGACAAGAGGTACTAAAATAATAAAAGATCTGGCAGAAGGTTAAGAATTAAGACATTTCACCTAAAGTATGGGAGGTTGAGGGGCAATTTAATAACAGTCTGAAAGCCTCTAGAGGGACATAATATAGAGGCTAGTAAAAGGAAAGAGATGTCTTCTTTCACGAACCAGAGGGAAAAACCTTAAATGGCAGTGGGAGGTTTACTTTGGACCTAAGACAATAATACTTGATTGTAAAATCAAAGAATGTGAACACTCTTCTCCAGATGTGACGAGTGAGAGTATTCTCTTTCATGTGTTCATTGAACTAACATTTAATAAGCACCTATTATGTGCCAGGCCCTGTTACATGTAATATCTTTTAAGTTTCTAGCAACACAATTTTGATCAAAATTGACAGGGTTTCTTTCCTCATGGAGTTTATGTTTACTGGGAGAAGGAATATGAACAACAAATAAACAAAAGATAAACTATTAAGAAAGTAGCAGAAAATAAGTGATTGCAAGGGAATGAGAAGACCTCTCCAAAAAGGTTACGCTTTAGGCTGAAATGAAAGCAAGAATGGCTCAGCACAGAGGAGGAACATTCTAGTTCAGAAGGATCAGCCAGTGCAAAGGTTTAGTTTAGGGTGGGCATGAGCTTGGAGTGCTGGAGATACAAAAAACGGGGAATAGTGTGGCCACGAGGTTACACGAGGTCAGAGAGATAGGCAAGGGCCCGACTGCACAGAACTTTACAAACAAGGTTAACAATCACTGGAGAGTAAGAGTCAAGAAAATTATTTGTTGAAAGACTCAAGTGGTATTTTTGGGGTTTACACCTTAACACAACTGTGTTCTAATGAGCTATTTACACATATGGTACCCTCAGGAGTCAATGAGCTCTTTGTCAAGAGACCCAGGCTGTAGTATGCTGTTTCTCAGGATTGCCTAGGAATCACCTAGAAATACTGTTAGCACTAAGGACAGGAATCTTCATCATTAACCTACAGAACCAGAGTATCCTGGCTACTTGCATTATGTTTAACAGGTGGCCCCAGGGAACCCTTCTGATTAGGCACAATAGGTATGCTGGTTTACAGGAATGAATGTCCAGGGACTTTAGAGATTTACCTAAATTAAGATCTCAGCTCCACCAGGTAAGGTGTGAAGTGTAGGAAGTTACCAAATTTCCTGAGCCTCATTTTCTTCATCTGAAAAATTAGAATAATACTACCTACAAGTCAGAGGGTTATGCATAAAGACTAAATGATACAGTATATGCAAAATGCCAGGCACATAGTAGGCACTCCATAAATGGTGAATGAATAAATATATGAACATATGAAACCTATGCATAAATGAAAAGCTAAACACATACATTCACTCTTTCTGATACTTGTTGTTTTGAGACTGCAATGCTCCTTACCACCAGAGAGCCCAAGATTTCTGACAGCAGATGTGGGATCCTGGACCAGAAAGCAACCTCCATCCCCTGTCTCCTACTTGGCTGCTTTCTCTCTCCTCCTATTCAATTGGCTTAGCTATTCTGACTCACCACCCTCTACCCCTTCCCACCCCCTCCCGCCCCTAAAACAGAAAAAAAAAAACTCACTTAGCTTTGCCCCTCCCTCCAACTGCCCTGAAGATGACCCCTAGCTGGTTGCCAGGGAGATGATCTGGGTAATAGGTGCTACTGAGAGAAGGCTGTTTCTGCCAGGAACTGCCTAAGGTGACCAACCATCCCAGTTTGTCCAGGACTTACCCAATTTTTGCAGCAAAAGTCCTGGAAAACAACTCAGTCCCTGGCAAACTGGGACAGTTGGTCATCATACCTCATCCCTTACTTACCCTATGAAACTTCACAATACCATGCACAAATTGTCTGTATCTGTGGGCCAGAGCCCCTATTGGTGTATGGGTCCTATAACAGTGTTCTGGGCGCTTTCTCTATCTTACCCATAGGATCTAAGAAAGGATCACACTCAGTGGTCCTATTCCATGTCATGGTACTGGATTTGTGTCCCCAGAAGAGTCAGGCTTCTGCATCAAATCATGTGTACTCACCAATCCATCCATCCACCACTGCCAAAGTTATCGCTCTAAAATGCAAATCTGGCACTGACATTTCCCTGCTTAAAACCCTTCAATGACTCCTTGTTTGCAGAATAAAGAGCAATCTCTTGCATAAATTCCCTTCACAATCTAGCTACAGCTAAGCATGCTGTTTCCCACTTTACTGCTTTTGCATATGCTATTCCCTCCTTTGTAATGTCTTTCATTCCTTTTATACCTGGCCAACTCCTAGTATTAAAGTTTTCCACAAATTTAATCTCTGCCTCTTCTCTTCTTCCACTGTGCCTAATATGTCATTTTACTGTAGCATTGTTCATGTGACATAGCAATGATGTGACTGCAGGCCTATCTTCCCTACTGGACTATGTGTTCCTTGAAGGTAGGTTTCATGAGTTACTCATCTTTGTTTTCTCAAGTGACTAGCACCAGATGTTGACATTCTGTTGCAGCATTTTTTAACATCCTATTTTATGATTCTAAAAAGAAAATCGTTACTGTCAAATTGGTCTTCATTACCAAGTATTTTCCATCCTTTAATATAATTCTATCCCTGACCCTTGTTCATTATTCCTCACAGATAAGATGAAGCTCAAAAAATGGGGGTATAAGTGGGAATGGGATAAGAGCATCCACTGAGCATTTTCTTTTATAATTAAAAAAATAAAATCTGAGAGTTTATAGATTTTTTTCTTAATAGGTTGCAACAAACATCTGGGTCAAAACAACCAATTTCAATTAACATTGTGCATGGTACATAGAAACTGAGTAAACTATAAATGAATGAATGAATGGTCAAGGAGTTCTATTCTGGACACATGACTTTTCGTGTTCTTACACACAAACGTGTTTGTTCACCCGGTATGATTATAAAATGACAAAACTCTTATTTGATTTTGTTTATATTAACAGATAGATCAGAATGCCACTGCTCAGAATTTTTCTATAACTCCTATGTGGGAACTACCTTAAGAACCAACATATGAATCACCTAATAAGCCTTTTACTATTACTTTATAGCCAAGTCTTGCTTTTTGGATTACCCAACATGAACCACCAACTTATCCACAAGGCTTGATTCCTAAAGACATTTAGCTACTTTCAAAACTAAAAGCCAGACTCCAAGGATGAACATTTTCCACAACTGAAGTATACAAAGATGTGTGGCAGGCTCTAAAGTTAATTCCAAGAACTATAAAATGTACCTTGAGTAAGTGTGTGAAAATATTTGTATATGTATCTCAGAATCACTTTATTTTGGACATATTATATCAATGTAATCACATGCATACATACCTGCAAGGGAGTATCCTAATGAAGTATGGTTGTGTGCATGTATGTACTTGTAGGATAAAATGGTTTATCAAGCCTATGTGTTTATAAACATACCATTTCAACTTAACTCAGAATTAACTAAGAATCTACTATTTTTTGATTTCTACACTGGAAATAATGAGATTCATGAAATATCATTCCTCCCCTCAGAGAGCCCACAGTTAGAGGGGAAAAATGTAGACAAATCATTGCAACATAATGAAAGAAATGTAACAGTGGAGGTGTATATTCAGTATAGTGGTGACACCTAGCAAAGAGTGATTATCTCTGGGTAGAAGGCATAGAGGCAGCAATACCTAATCAAAGTTTGGATGGATAAACACAAACACAGGTTTCATCAGGCTTAATGAGATGGGCAATCCAGGTATAGAAAATGGTATGTGCAAAGACACTGAGCCATGAAACAGCATAGTGTGTTCAGGAAATTACAAGCCATTTGATATTGCTGGAGCACAGAATGCACACGGAGGAATGGAAAGATATTTCGTTGGATACATGACACCATATAACTGAAAATGTGTATTTTTGTTTGCAGATGATTATGTGTGTCTACTGTCTTTCCATAAAACATCAATCAGCCTGTAGCTGGAGTAACAGTGACATACATATTTATTATATGATTTTATTTTTGCCTGAATTTGTCACAAAATTTTTCCTGGCCTCTGTTCATATTTGTTTTATTCCCCTATTATTCTCTCACCTTTTACTAATTTCCCTCCGCAATCTAGTTACCTCACTCCCTTTCCCCTTGGATTGTCTCCTCCCACATCAATCTGAATCCATCTACAGTCTCAGGGACCATCCTCTTTTCTAGTATCAAGCAACTCCCCATCCCTCCTTCAGAAACAGGCTCAAATGACCTCTTCTCTGAGCAGCTTTCCTAGATAAATACAATGGTTGAAAATTTAGGCTTTGGAGTAAGACAAATCCGTATTTGACACTTGGGTCTGTCATTCACCATTTTCATGCTCTTGTTCCTGTCATGTTGCTTCTTCAAGCCTCACTGTCCTCATCTGTAAAATAGGGGTATGAATACTGCACAGAGGGCTAGTGAATATTAAAATGGATAATAAATGTAAAGAACTTAATATAGAATCTGGCCCTTAATACTTATTGCTAGTCATAAAGACAAATTGTCTAGTAATTCTCATGCCTAAGTCATACATACATACATATATACACACACACACACACACACACATACCTGGTGATTTAATTTGGTAGATATTTACCTTGACTTTATCTGCTTCTCTGATAAGTCGTGGGAGGCAGGGCTGCTGCTCTGCACAACTCCAATTCAAACAATACCCCCTGGGGTTGTGCAGTATGGCGACTGGGAAAGAGAAGGAGGCTTTTCTTTTCAGTTTGTTTCTGTCTGCAGTCGGAATATTTTAACTTTATAAATAAATTACTTTAATGTTTTAAAATGTCAGTGGGGTCTCTGGGCAAGGAGATTTGGGGTTTTTTTGTTTGGTTGGTTGGTTTGTATTTTGTATCACCCTTTGCTTTTTAAAAATCTAAATCAATAATAATATGCTTTGAAGAAACTCAGTATTTCGGAAGTCATCTACTCTGTATTAGTTAAGATTTTAGGAGAAGGTCAATTAAAAAGCATTTGTTGGTAGAGAGAGGAATGAGCACAGGTTTTCAAGTCAAGCAGACCTGAATTTGGATCCACTATTTACAAATTACATAATGTTGTTAGACCTTTGTTTCCTCATACTGATAAGGGAGCTAATAATCCCAAATACATTAGAGTACTTTCTGGTATTTAAATGAGATACTGTGTATGTAAAGTACCCAACACAAAGTCTGGCACATGATAGGTTCTCAGTAATGGGACCTGTGATTATTTTTATTATGTACTGTGGATTATTTTATTATTTTATTGCTGACCTAGTTGCTAGCTTAAAACTGGTTAGAATTAAGATGCTGGTTAAAATTGGCAATTAAATTGGGGTTGGTAGTAGGATTAGTAGAGTCTATAATAGATTAGGATTAGGATTGAAATTAGAATTCAATTAAGGTTAGAATTAAAATGTACACAGAGGTTATTATTCAGGATGGGGTAAATTAAAACTGGACAATAGGAATAAGAAGCAGTATGAAGAGTACTGGTTTAGTTGGGTGGAAAACTGAAAAGGGAAGCACTGTGGAAACTTATGTAAAATTCACGGATAAAGAAAAGTCCTACAGAGGAGAAAGGTTAGGGTGCAATCACATGGACACTGAGTCAAGTCTTAGGAGTTTTTTCCCTGCAGGTGCTGTCATCCCCTCACAGATGAATATGTAGGATTCACCCACTCAGGCTGAGTTCATTCCCTGTCCCCTCCCAGGCGGGAGCAGCGTGGGGAAAGGAATGCCCAGGGCCCACACAGCTGCATCGAGCCCAGCACCGGTGCCAGCGCCACATTCCACACCCCCAGCTACCCAGGCTGTTGCTGAGTGGACAAGGGCATCCGGGAGGCAAAATCTGCCTTCTCTCCACTCCTCTTCTTTGCTCCCTCCAATTCTCACTGTAGCTACCAGTTCTGTGATCCCACAGATAACCTACTCCAGACTGTGCACATCTCTGGAAATGCATGCTGTATGTCACAGCATTTTCGAGTGGAAAGTAAGCATAGAGATCAGAACCCAACATGGATACTTTATTTTACCTATTTTCATAATGGGAATAATCCTTGTAGGTCCGTCTTTCTTTGTAAAACTCTATTCCTAGTGAATAGGGTAGAAGCCTGTAGGATGCCAGGCGCACATGTAAACAGGGCATTAGAAAGATTATAGGCAAGTTGTTATTCCAAGTGGGGACATCCGCATCAGCATAGGAGAAACTACCCTTTCACTCTGAGATACACAGAAGTGAGGACTTTTTCACGCTAGACACTGCTCTAGAGTATTGGGAATGATTCTCCTTATCCTTCCTGCCCCCAAGGGTACTATCTGCGCCCCACATCCAATACTGGTAACCCCTTTACTAGCTAACTGTATGAACACAGAAAGTCACTTAGCTTCTCTGAGTTTCATTTTTCTCATCTGATCAACAAGAGGTATTAATTAGATAATCTTGAAGGTCCCTTACAACTCTAATATTCTTTTATTCTATAATTCTAAAAGCCAATGACTGCTTCTTATTCCCAGGACCCAAACTGCTGCCAAACTGATGCTGATGATGCAGAAAAGGGAAAAGCAGCCAGTAGGAAAAGAGCATTCCAGAGTCTCATGTGCTAGCTCTTAGTAGTCCCTCTTCAAAACAGCTTCCCCCCTTAACTTCCACCCTTGGTTCTCTGCAGTTACAACAGAGGGTGGGGCCAGACCAGCAGTCATTAGAGAATTGAGGGGGACAGGCAGAAGCGGGTCACTACAGAGCAGCAGATGGAAAAGATAATTAATTAGAGGACTTTGGGACCTAATCCCACATCCTGCCATCCCCACTCTCACTCCCCTCCCCCTCTATTAACCTTCCCTCTCTTAAGCCTGCTTAGATGATCTCTAAGGTTTCTTCTACCTCCAAAGATAATACTCTTTATCCACTAAGACCCTCTACCTAGAAGAGACATATCCTTCCCTTTTAAAGCTGATTCTTTTTGAAAACACCCCACTCTGTCCTTCTCACTGCCTGATTAATCTCATGCCAGCCTGGTCCCTCCTCTATCAGAAAGTCCAATCATCCCTTTATCTCTTGCCCACCCCTTCTCTAGCCAGCCCAACCTCTTCTGTCTCTTCTATCCAGATCTCCACATCCCTCAACCACACTATCCCTCCTCTTTCACCTCTCAAGAGATTTCAAGATGTCAGCGAGCACCAGGGAGGCAGAATGGTTTGGAGTCATCAGGCAAGTCAGACAGTCAAAGATGGTCAAAACTGCCCTGCAAAAAAATCATAACTACCCAAGCACTCAAGAAATGTCCAAGAGGCAGGCAGAGCTTTTCTCCCAGAAACTATAAACTCTAAAAACATTAAGAAAAAAACAGTGGGCCAGCATCCTGATGATCCTGAAGAATATCCCTAGAGAATATTCCCTCTTGGCCTCTCCATCATTGACTGCCATTTATATAGGGCTTTCCTGGTGATAAAGTGCCTTCCACATCCTTGTTCTTGAGCTCCTGGGTAACAGAGACATTAACTACATCACCACAGCAAGTTAAGAAACTCGATTTTAGAGAGGGAAAGATTGCCCAAACATTAAGGATTAGCACAAGGAGGCACAGCTATCCCCACAGAAAGAAGACTGTCTAGGATTCAGAAGACAAATACCCAAATCCCTCATCTAGGGACAAAATATTAGCCTCACAAGATTGGAAGACACTTTAAAATCATATTGTTTCATATCTTAGTCAACACTTGCATTTTCTACTGTCAACTGTCAGGATCACCTTGGGTAGGTCAGTTAACCTCCTTTGGGCCTCAGTGATACCTATACAGTTAAGCGGCTGGACCAGATATTTTCTAAGAATTCTTACATAACTAAAATTATTTTATTCTAGGATTCTAAAATTTAGAAATTTATTCCCAACAGCTAAGTTTCAGCAAAACTTAGGGGTTCAAAAGGATCCCTTTCTGAGATGTACCAAGACTCTTTCAGAGATACCTAAATCACTGAGAACAGCAAACACCAGGGGCATGGGGCACTTGAGGCAGCAGCAAGTACAAACACCCTGCCTCTGTTACCATCTTACGTCTGGCCTCAGAGACAAGAGCTGCACTAGTCACAGACGCACTGGTCCTTAAAAGGGTCTGTGGATCAGAACATTCATTCAGGAATTTCTCTAACTAAAACTTGGGAGAGACAAGATCTTCTGAAAGATTAAGGAAAAAAATATTGGGAGGAAGGGCTGGGGGCAAAGGGGTGGAATATGGAGGGTTAAGGAAGAAAACTGAGTAGCCTTGTAGGCTTCTTGGTTGGACAGGAGTCCGACGTGAAATCATGTTTTCAGAGAGTAATTTCTTTGACAAGGGATTGAGGGAGGTGTTGGTTCCCAAGGCCTGGGGGTTTGCTGGAAGATGCCTTTCAAGGGAGATTGCCTAGGGCCACAAATTGTTGCTGGACAGACAACTAGGGGATCCGGTAAGGGAACTGGGGATGTCAGTGTTTAGGAGAATAGTGAGGATTCCTAGTTACCCACTGGGGAGACGTCCCTGGGTACATGTTCATAGGGAGACCCCAGGGGTTATGGGGATCCCCCGTTGCCAAAGGGTGGAGGGCGGAGCTGGAGGACCTCGGGCTAGTGGGCACGCCCTTGCCCAGGCCTGCAGTGGCCGCTCTCGCCAGCTGGCCCACCGCCCTGCCCGACTCCCCTCCCTCCACCCCAAGCCTAAGAGGGGTGCGCGCGGGGTCCCGCTGCTGAGCCAGCTCCCTCCCTCTGATCCACACCCGAGCCGGGCTGGCGGAGCTCCCGGGGGAGAGGATGGAAGGCACCACCAAAGCAAGAAGGGGGTGTGAGAGGCAGGGGGAGTGGGGAATGCGCCAGCCTTGCCCCCCCGCTATCAGCCCAGCCCCCCGTCAACCCCCCTCCACCTCTAACCGAATGGTTTGCTCCGAGCGCCCTATTTAATCCCCGCGACTGCAGCAGCGCCGGCTCCCTCCCGGTCCCCACCTCGGCCCCGGGCTCCTAAGCGGCTCGGGGGCGCCCTTTTGGTCAACGTCGTAGTCTACCCCCTCCCCATCCCCAGCCCCCGGGGACGAAGGCTCGCCAGCGCCCAGCCAGGGAGCCGGCCGGGAAGCGCGATGGGGGCCCCAGCCGCCCAGCTCCTGCTCCTGCTGTTCGCCTGCTGCTGGGCGCCCGGAGGGGCCAACCTCTCCCAGGACGGTGAGTGAGGCAGGGGGCGGCGCCAGGGGAGGTGGGGAGCGACCCGAGGCCGGGGTTTGGATTGGGAGTCGGGCGGAGGGAGCCTGTTGGCTTTGTTTGGAATCGCGGGTTAAAGTCGTCAGCAGCTGTTAATACCCTTGTGTCTGTCTCTGAGCATCCGAGTCTCTGTGGACCACGGGGTGTGCCGGCGTGTGCACCCTCCTGTGTACACCTTCCAGTGTGTGTGTCTGCGTGTGCAGCCGGGGTTTGGGGGTTTGGATCTCGGGGCTGATTTCTGCTATGAGCAGCCCTGGGTCTGGATGTGTTGCTGTCCGTGTGTGTGCGCGCGCGTCTGTGTTGGTGTCTGGCTCTGCGTTTCTGTGTCAGTATCTGTGTGTATGTCTGTGTCAGTGTGTGTTGGGGGCGGAGTGAGATTTGTCGCTGTTTCAGTCAGGGCGTGTGTCGGGTGTTTGTGTATGTATGTCTGTAGGGGTTGGGTAGCCAGTGCAATCCCCCAAACTGCTGTATGCAAACATTTCTCTCCCCCGCCCGTCCCCCCATCCGCGGCGGAGCTCTGAGTGGGCAGAGAAGGGGGGCTGGGTGAGGCTGGTGAGGGGGGCGTGGGCAAAGAAGGGGGGTGCTTACCCTTGGACCAAAACAACAACAACAGGGCGGAGGGTGCCCAGGATGGCAATATCCCTAGCGGTGGTAGAAGCTGGGAAAAGAAACCCAGACAGCAGCGGAGCGGGTGGGAGGGAGGGAGACTGAGCAAAAGAAAAGCATCAAGAAATTTGGGGAGGAGAATGCACAGAAAACCCAAAGCTTTCCTGAGCTGAGCACTGATTTTCCCAAATTTGGGGTGGGGTAGTATACCTAGCCCCTTTGCCCCAGTCTGGAACTCAAATCTTCTTTGGTTTGTAATGGTAGAGAGATGAAGGAAGGCGGGGAGAGGCGGGGCCAGGGGTGAAGGGACTTGGGGAAGAGCCCCTCCCACCCTGGGCCGGGCTATGTAGGTCAGCGACGTGGAGGCACCTCAGCCTTCTCACGGGCTGCTGAGGGTTAATGGGGTGGCATGAGGCACTTTGCAGGGAGACCAGGAAGGAAGCTCTGAGCCTCAGGTCAGCGGAGGAGGGAGGGCAGGCAGTGAAGGGACTAAAGGAATGCATCCTCCTCACTCCCTCCGCCTGTCAGGAGGGCTGGGGTGGAGGAGGGGGGAGAGGGAACAGGACCTCAGAGGAGAAAAGGAAAGTGGGGAGAGTGAGGGGGAGGGTGGTGGCTATGCCCGGCCAGATGCCAAGGAAAAACAGAAAGAACCGCAGGGGAGGAGAAAGGGGAGGCGGCTCCTGGTCGATGGACCCAGTGGCCAGCAGGGATGGGCACAGGGCGGGGCGGGGGTGGAGAGGGGAGGGGTTAAAACTGGAAAGGATAATGTAGAGAATTTCATCTAAGGAAAATAGGCAAAGAGCCAGGGTGCTGGAGGCGTAAGCCTCCACCTCACCTGACCTCCTCCCCAAGCCCTGTCTCCATCATGATAAAGGAGCTTCCCCTGGTATGGGGACCCTTGGGATTCCCCTCGCTGCAGTTGGCTGGCTCCTTCCACCTTCTACCCATCAAGCTCCCCAGGAGGAGTTCCTGCCCTAGTCACCACAGAGACAGCAGCCCCTCCTCTCGCTACCTGGAATCCCCTTCCCCAGAGGGTTGCACTGATAACTCTGCTCACTGAAGAGCTGAGGATAGTCCTGAGGGAGAGCAGGCTCTGTGCAAGGCAGAGAGAGGTAGCTAGAGGTAGCTAGGTAGCTCTGTGCCTCAGTAATGACCCCCCCTCAATAGGCCTTGACTTTCAAATGCAGCCTCTGGCTTCCCTATCCTGCTGGGTGAGTTTTATAAAGAGAGGCAAGTATGACCCAAATGCAACTATTCAGCAATGAGAACTGATGGTGCGAGGCTGGGACTTGAAAAGAGAGAAAGACATCATCCTAGAAAGTTGTGGGCCCTTCTACTCTAGAATGTAAACACTAGAGACTAGAGTAAATCAGTATACCAGCCAAGCCTTTCTTCACAACTATTTTCCTCCTTGTTCCTCAACTTGGGGGCCCAGCCCCTATTCAGGCTTAAAATTGACAAGCAGAGAAATGCTCTATCCTCACATTTGGGAATATATCTCAGAGCAGTGGCTTAAGAGAAAGAGTAGAAGGCAGTACCTTCTGAATGGGGAATTTCTAGAGGAGAGGTTGGGAAGTGGGAGATGGGGAAGAGGAGTCTGTTTCCAAGGAAGAGTCAAATCAAACATCATTTTCCTTTTAGAACATTATCTCTACAGATAGTGGACATCCGTCTGGTGTGCAGTATCACACTGATGCACAAGAAATAACCACAGTATCTTCTACCTTAAATTATTTCTACCCCTTAGTTTCTGGATCTAAGAAGGCCAGCACTGATGGTGGGAGGTAGGTGTATAGATTTAATGCTCATGGATGGTAATCCTGAAGGCTATTCTAACCAGGATTATAGAGAAAGTGTGTCTAGAACCCCTGAGTTGGCCTGAGGCCCCTGGGCAGAAAACTAGGCAGTGCATATTTTAACAGTTAATGTTTGACCAAAACTAGGAGAGATGCAGAGTGAAGGTTTAAGGACAAGATACCCTAATACACTGCTGCTTGAATGGTCAAGGGTGGTGTGGCAGGGTGGCTATTTTCATTTAGAAAAGGGAAAACAAACTTTATGTACAGCTGGAGTATACAGTTCCTTATAGTACAGCATAAATTTTTTTAAGCTTTTAAAGGCTGATCAAGGATTTAGAGGCTGGAAAAAGGCAAGCAACTGATACCTGGAATTGGCCATTAGTGCTGTGGCTAGAAGCTCAGAAAGCTCAGGGAGACATTCAGAATTTGCCACCTGCCCTTCCTTCTGACATTTCTCCACTAGTATTGGCAGAAGTTGGCAATTCCAGGTCTAGGGGATACAAGGCCTATGAACTTAAGATGAACTGTGGGCATCTCTCTGGTGAGCAGCGTGACATTCATAACTGTGACCAGCCTTCTTTGGATTCCTCCTTCCCAAGTTATTTTCAGAACTGTGTGAGTTAACCTAGTGTAGAGACGGATGGATGGATAGCCTCACTTTGCATCGGACCAGATTACAGCAATTTAACTTGGTACAGCATTTCCCTACACATGAATATCTTTTCCTTCCCAATGACCTTCTGTCCACTAACATCCATTCTGCAGCCCCTGGCCAGATGCCCAGTGTAGACATCATGCCCAATGTGCCAGAGAAGTCCTGTAGGCATTCACTCTAGTGCTGCCTACGGATCTGTTTGGCTGATCTGTTCTATCCAGTTTCTGTTCCTAGTTTGGCTGATCTGCTCTATCCAGTTCCTGTTCCTAGTTGCAGCTGTAATGGTACTGTTATCTTCTCTTTCTGTTCCTGATCTCTTCCTAGTTCCAGCTGTAACTCTTGGGAAGATACGTGCATGTAGACATGTGTCAAAAGTTGAGAGACACTGGAATAATAATTTACTTTCATAAAGAACCAGTCTATGTGATGTAGGGCCCAATCTACAAATGTCAACTTCTTACCCAACAGTTATGCCAAACACTCTATCCTAAGCCCTGCCTAGGTCTGGACAGTACTGCAGGTGTTAGTTTCCTCTAAAACAATGGTTTTCTCACTTAAAAAACAAAGATGTGAAACTCCTTCACCAAATTAGTAAAACAGACCAAAGGAGAAATGCTCTTGTTGAAATAGAGAAGTAAAACCCGTAGCCCTTTTCCCTATCTTACTGACTTCCTCACACTCCTACAGTCCTTAAGGCTCCACCTGGGGTTCTGCTGCACAGTTCAAAATCCTCTGCCCTAGACTGATAGTAGAATGAGCCAGCTCACTACCCTCAGGCTCTCTCTCCTTCCTCTTCCAAGGAAGAAGAAGAAAGGAGGTCCAAATCTAATTTCAAGAGTGCCTTGTTGGAGATATTCACTGTTCATTTGGAGAGAGTGACTCATAGTTCTGCAGCCATGAAATTCCAGACGGCATCTTTTTGGTATTCTGGTTACTCTGAAATAGCAGACCAGGTAGTTGTGTCATTGCTCTGTAAATCCTTAGATTTGATTTTAATATTCCTTGCTGTTACTTCTTTCTTGTAGTCCAAATAATATGTAGAATGGGATCAAAAGCTGCTTTTCCTTAAGTTACACAGTAGGAAAAAAATCTTCACAGATATCACCAGAGCAATAAAAACCCCTGGGGCTGTGACTAGTCACATTCTTTGTTGTTTCCTACTCCAGTGGAACTGTATACTGGCTCAACATTTTTTGTCATCTAATTCTCAGTAATGGAATTTCACCTAAGGACGGTGATCTAGGTTCCAGATTCTCCCTGAAAGCAAGCTGTGGACTAGACCAGCTCCTTACTGACTACTGAAAGAAAAAATCAAGGTTATTAGGAAGTTTGGGTAATTACATCTTCTTTTATTTTCATGTTAAAATTTAATGTTTCATGTTTAACCATTAGCTATAGGCCCATATACTGGAACATTTTGTTTCCTGTATGAGGTCATGTCCTAGAGGTCCACCCATATCTCTGAAAATACAATGCCCATGGGAATGTTTATGAGTGACAGAGAAAAACATACCATCAGAAAAAGAGCCTGGTGAAGCTAGACATCAGACAAAGATTCAAGTCTCTAAGAGCTTGGTCAAATTAAATATAAACACTCCATGTCATTGTAAAGTGAAGAAGAACAAGTCTCTGGGCAAAAGGCCTGTTTCTGCCTCTAGGATCAGCAGTAGTGATGATTTTTTGCAAGATCAGAACCAGCTGATGCTCAGGGCTCTGTAACTACCCAAGTAAAAACCCGATCCAACCCTGCTATTGGACAGGATTGGATGGTATTGGACAAGGAGAACCATCCCTTCTAGTACTGAGAAGCCAAGCTCTCAAGAATCTTGAACATACGAGGTTGTTGAGATTTGTACACAACAGAGCTCAGCAAAGATACATATTCTTCACTGAAGCAGCAAATACTGAAGAGAGAAACATTTCTCCCTTTACTAAAATTTCCCTAAGCCTTAAGAGAGTGACTAAATTTCCCAACTAACACAGAAGACCCATAAGTCATGAGAACAATCACCTTCCTAAGAGGCATGATCTCATACCTCTTTTCTAGGTATGATTAAATCTAAACTATTTACAGCACTTTTGAGTAGATTAGGGCACTCTGACTCTGATACATGTCATACCCTACCTAAGGATAATACATACACATGTTGGCTTTCTCATGCCCTAGTGTCTCTGAGGGGGCACAGGCTCTGTTCCCTCATTAAAAGATAAGCCTAATTTTACTCATAATAAATTATAGAAAATTAAAAAACCCCTCCATCATCACTAATACCTACATATTTGACATAATTACAGAGGCTTATGTAGATAAACTCAGTCTGGTGGTGGTCCTCACTTTTTTTAGCACAATCTTTTTTGGATGTATTTCCCTCTGACAGGTTCAAACAAAGTACTTTGGGAGGACTTCTAAAGCAAGTGATGGGTGCAGAGTGATCCTAACAGAAGCCCTGATGTCTGTTCTTTCAGTTTGTGTGCTTGGAAGCTACCTGCCTTACCCCATGATCCCAATTCCCCTTTCTTTGTGGAACAAACTACCTATGCTTTGAGCTCTCCATGGTACTAGTCCCTGACAGTGACACTTCAGGCTCTTCTTGTTGCTCTCCATGGTCCTGCTCTACCTCCAAGCTTCATAATCTCCTTCTTCTCCACAGGGCAGCCCTCAGAACAGAGCTGGAATCTCCCTCCCCCCACCACAAACACATACATGGTCTTGGTTATGGTCCCTGATCGCTCCGCCATGAAGAGGGAACAAAACCCTGAGATATAGATCTGGGCAGTCCTCACGGCCATGTAATCAACTATAGAAAGGGAACAAAAGAGCAAGTAATTCTGAGGTTTAAAAAGAAGTGCTAGAAGTGTTTTTTGAGATGCTCAGGAAACTGGGTCCCACAGTGATCTCGAATGGCCTCAAGAGAATTGGATGTTTTGCCATATCTGGACTCATAGATTGAAAACAGAACCACAAATAGTTGTGTTTTAGATTGATTCAGTATTGCTCACATACAATAACCATATACAGTTGTCCCTCGGTATCCATGAGGGATGGTTCCAGGACCTCCTATAGACACCAAAATCCGAGGAAGCTCAGGCCCCTGATATAAAATGGAGTAGTATTTTCCTACAACCTAAGCCCCTCCTCCCATATATTTTAAGGCATCTCTAGATCACTTAGAATACCTAATACAATCTAAACACTATGTAAATACTTGTTCTACTCTGTTGTTTAGGTAATAACAAACAGTCTGTACATGTTTAGTGCAGACACAATTTTTTTCAGATATTTCTGGTCTGCAGTTAGATGAATGCACAGGTGTGGGACCCACGGATAAAGAGGCTGGCTAAATTCACCATGAATGTAGAGTGTAAAATGCATCCTACGCGTTTCAGAAGCATGGACCTCTTAGCAGCACCCTGAGCCTGACAACCAACTCTAAGTGTCCTTTCATGGTGCTTATTTTCCCTTCTCCCTCAACCTTAGCAAAAACAATACATAATAATGGGTTATCAGAACAGATAATGGAGGAATCCGATATACAAGAGGCATAGAAAACAAGTATCAAAACCCTAACTCATTTCTCCAACCTTTACAACTATCCTGTGCAGAACTAAATAGCCTTAAATATAACCATCCCATCCCAGAGTCCAGGTCCCATCTCAGTAGATGGCACGTTTAAACTGTACTCCGCTATGCTTTGGGGGTATCTGCCAATAAGCTGATGATGACAAGTGTGGCAGGGAGCCAAGAATGCTCAGCCCCTGACAGTCTTAGACTAGCTAGCCTATTCCTCATATCACATCAGAACTGCACAAGCTTCTCTTCCCCTAAATGCCGATTTCTCCATGTCAATTTCTGCATAATAGTTCATATAATGGTCCATACTTAGGAATGACCTACAGCCAAGTCTAATTGAAGAGACAGCCTCCCAGAATGAATTTCTAGGACCCCTCCTTCATTTTCCCATTTGAAACAAGGAGAAGCTTTGTTCCTCAAGGACAGGTAATGGGAGTGATTTATCTCTATGAGCGAGCTTTCAGGAAGACAGAACTAGGGTTACAGTAACAGCTGTAGTATCTCCCGTCTACTCATCTCCCTAAGCCCACTGTTCTCATGAAGAGTAGACACATTTCAAAAAGATTCAAATGCAGAAATTTCAACATATTTTTAAATATGTATATCATCCTTCTATGTGAACTCTTACCTCTGGGATTCTTTAACCCTCTCAACTCTCCCCATCTCTTTCCTGGAGGTCTCCAGGAGAATGGTAAGAAAGCGAAATAACATAAAGAACAAACTAAAATGTTGTCTTCTCTAAGGATTTACTTTCCCTTTCCCCAGCTAGACTTACACTAATTGTGTATTGATTGCTAATTATAAGCACCTTTAGCTCATTTACTTCCAGTTCAGGGTCAGGAAGGTCAGGTGCATCACCTTGCCCTAGGGGGAAAAAAATAAAAAGAAATGAAGGCTGATGTCTCAGCCATTCATCTCTAAACTTGCCATTGCTTTTTTCTCCCCTTTCTTTACACAGTTCCAGATATTGGCAAGGTAAGGTGGAGAACTAGCACTTCCAGCACCAGATTTCACTGGGAATATGCAGATTCTTGTTTCATATGTTTATTTTTTCATTTCCTATGCCCTGGCTCTTTGCTTCCAAGTCTGAGTGTAGAATTCCAGCCAAAGTCTCAGACAGGGTAAAAAGCTCCTGAGGTGAACTGGTTTATTGAATCTCTGACTTAAATACCTGATATTTCTTGGAAACCCAGCAAGACTCCAATAAGTACATCAATGACAAGTAACCTGGGACTTAGTATAATGGTCAGTCTTTGCAGAGCCTGGAGCTGAGTGTTTGAGTTATTATAAAATGAGGGGCCAGTTTTACCATCTGCTCCTAATCATTTTTTTTGCCCAGCAGACGCAAAAATTACAAGTGGAACAATTCCACTCACTCGTTCTTACTCTACTTCTTAAGGACGAAATCTTTCCAAACAAATATTATACATTTCCTCCCCTAATCTCTATTCCAGAATCTCACACAAATATAAAAATCACCATCACTAAGCCCCTGAGCCTCCCATATTTTCATTTATCCTGATCTGCTGCTTAATGCCAACTCTTTTCTGGTTCCTAAGCCCTGGAGTCCAATGTCAGTGACAGATGGACTGAGCCTCAGCCCTGGAGAGGAGAGGATTCTGGCCCTCTCCTGGGGAGTTTGAGCAGAAGAGAGAGCCTGAATTCTGCTTTGGGGAGAATTTCTGAGTTTAAGCCATATGGTTTTCTGGAAGTAAGGGGTTCTGATTAATATGGGCATGTGAAAAGGGCTCTGTATCTGGGTCATGATAAAAATCTGTGTGTTTATGTCAGAAAGAAGTAAAAGCAGAAATATGAGTAGCGAGAATTGTAGTATGTTGTGTGTGTGTGTTTTGGGGCACATGTGAAAGGAGTGAAAGAGGGCAACCAAGTCAAATATGCGTGCGTCTTAGGAAACCAAAAACAAGTGTTTACCCACATCAAAGAAGAGATAGACACTCAAGGAAGGTTTAAGAAGAGAGGGAGAGTTCTTCTGTCGGAACAGTATTATTTGCCATATTGGGGACTGTGAAATCTGAAGACTTGGGAAAATATCTCTGTTTCATGGAAAAGTTAAATTTCCGGAAAGGTACAAAGTAAGGCTAATGTGGACACTGTGCCAGGATTTTAAAAATACAGATTTTTTTTTTAAGTGACAAGAAGGGAGGGAAGAGACTAAATCTCAGTTAGGATTGAGGGAATCCGTGAAACTAGAGCAGTGTGGGTATGTAGAGCGGAACACATTTTTCTTCATGTAATGCTCCTAACCGTTGCCCTGAACCTGTCATCCACACCCTGACTCTGATTACCCAGTGAAGGGAAACAGTAAAAACAAGTCAGGAAGATCAGAACCAGCAGAGATGAATGCTTTCTTGCTTGACTTCTAACAAATGAAACTTTTTCACAGCATTGTTACCCCACCACACCAAGCCATCAGGCTGAAATATCTAAAGTGTAACATAAAGAGCAAAGGAAAATAAGATAGAGCCCGTTGAGAAAGGGAACTCATCCATGCACTCCAACAGGTGCCGAGGCACTGAGATCAGTCCTGGAGAGTATGAGCAAGCTGCTGGAGCCTGGGCTGAGATTTCTCATCTTCAGGGAATCTATTCTTTACTTCTCCCTGATTTTCTGGGCTTTCTGGCCCATTCCCAGTCCCTATTTTCCCATACCCTTCCAATGAGCTAAATTGAATTCTGCTTCTGACTCTGTTATGTTTCCTTTCCCAAGTAGTTCCTAAGATGGGGGATTTTTTTTTTTATCCAGTTCTATTACATATGTGTGAAAGCAGCAAGATAAATTTAGGGAAAGGGTATAAAATCCCTCCACTCAGTTTAAGGGGACATCTAAGAGCTCCAAGTCTGGCTTCCTGACTGCCTCTCTATTGCATTAGAACGCAATAGAATGCCCAAGTCAGACTTGGTCTGATTTCTGAAGTCTATGATCATGAGGAGATGGGGTAAACAGATACTCCTAAAATGGCTCAGGGCTGTTACCATCCCTGGCCTCAGGCTCCTACCCAGAAACACCTGATGAGAGTCATACCTGCACAGAACCTGCTATCTAGAAGTTCTTGCTGAGCCCTCCGTGTGCTCAGCCTCATCCTGCCCTCTCAGCCTGTTAGTGCAGAACACTAGATGCTTGTCTAGAGCACACAGCCGGGTCCTAGAAGGAAGGAGCTAAGGCGAGGAAGGGGCTCTTTTGGGATCACATCCCCTTCTTTTTTGTCTCCCAGCTGCAACTCGCCTTGCTACAACTCAGTATTGGCTACAGAGGGGCTTGTTTTGGTTGGGGGCCAGCCCAGGGCTCCCTCCCAGTGCTAATGCACCGAGAACACTGACTCAATAGCAAATCGAAGCAACAGCTGTCCCCACCTCCTTCTCTGCCACCCACTTCCCAGTCTCTGCTCCTCGGAATCTTAACTAAGTCTCTGAGGGCCCCCCCTCAGCCTACCACAAGCCCACTTCTGCCTCCAGATTTTTTCTCTCTCTAGCTCAAGAATAGGACCTGCTCCTCTGCTTTTTTTTTCTCTCTTCTTTTCTAGCCCCTGTCTCCCACTTCGCAGTCAGGTTATCCCGCAGCTCTCCACCTGCAGGTGCCAGCAAGCACACGCACATGCACATGACACACACATGGCTTGTCCTCCTAGTCACCCACTTTAGCTCCTAAGGGCATGGCAGTAGCTTCTGCCCTGTGGCCTCTTTTGTGGGAGCTGGAACTTGCCCAGAAGTTTATGAAGATGCCATCTGTCCCATCTTCAGGGATTCACTCCTCATCTCACCCCAACTTTTCCAATCTACCCAGCATTTAGTAGACTGACTTCCCATGAGGTCTGGAGTCCTAGGATTCCTCATTACCACAACACACAGGGAGATGGGGAGTAAGAAGCGTGGATGTCAATGGAAACAAAGTCACACTCAAGGCAACTTAACCTCTGACTAGCTAGTCCACAAAGACTGCTATAATATGACAATGAGTCCAGGAGACTGAGGCCATAACCACAACTGCTACTAACTGCCTGTGTGACGATGCTCAAGTTCCTAAAACTCTCTGAGCCGTGGCTCCTCATCTTTAAAATGAGAGGATTATTCTAGATGCTCCTTAGCATCCTTGTCAACTCTGAAAGTCTATGCTTCTAAGGATCACAGAGGGGAAAATGTTTGGGGGCAGAATGAGGTTAAGAGAAAGAGGAGAAAAATTATTGAACTTTAGCAATAAAGTCAGAAAGGACCTTAGTTCCATCCTCTGGTAGAATCAGAACGATCTTGGGAATAACCACCTCTGGCCATTAGGGGTCAGTAAAAAGTGACCAGACAAGCAATTGACTGCAGGGTTTTAGGAAATATATAAAATATATTTATTCAAGACATCTTAAAGTTTGGATATGGAAAAACATTTCAATTTTCTTAATTTTTGTCTTAATGTTTGGATATGGAAAAACATTTGGAATAACTTTTTTTTTCTTTTTTTTTTTTTTGAGACAGAGTCTCACTCTGTTGCCCAGGCTAGAGTGCAATGGCGTTGGCCTAGCTCACAGCAACCTCAAACCCCTGGGCTCAGGCGATCCTTTTGCCTCAGTCTCCCGAGTAGCTGGGACTACAGGAATAACTTTTTTTCAGTGAGAAAGGAGGGTTAACACCAAGATACACTTTCGTTTTAACCCCACCCTAACACCCACCACAGGCAAGCTAGCCAACTACCCCAAAGATTCCCTCCTCATTCAGCCTGGAAAAGCCTAACCACATACCATTCCACGCCCAGGAAACAAAAGCCTTTCATTTCCACCTGCTTAGGATGGAACCAAAAGATGTCTGCCAAGGTGCAATAATAAATCTGTTTGAGCTCAAATTGGGTACAGGTCCCTTCCAAACCTAAATCTCTTGGATAATCTAATAGTGTAGGACCCTGTTTCTATAAATCCTGAATCTCTGGCCTAGGATTTACCAAGCTCAGGGGCTAATCCTCATGTCAGGAACTTCTTATAGTGAAAGTTCTGTTCCCCACACCTATTTACCATCTATTTTCAGTTATAGCTTGTATGCCTCCTAGGAGAGTAAAGAAACGCTGAGAGAGAGTGGTGACTTTGGGCCCTAGAGGCTGCTGGATAAACAAGACTCCAGGAGAATAAACCAGACAAGCAACAGAAATAATAGAGGGAGGGAACAAGGAGGATCAAAGTCTCAGTCTCCCAGCCAGAAAGAGGGTGGAGGGGCAGTGAGGTGAAGAGAAGGCTTAGACCCGGAGGCAGACAGCTGAAGCGAGACCGATGTTCTGGAGGGAATGTGAGCTGGAGTGCATCTGAGCTAAAGAAAGGAGATCCTTTAGGAGATCCTGTCACCTGGGAGAGGACAGAGGCCCATCCCTGAGGAGCAATAGAAAAAGAAGGAAATACACTTGAAAAGACAGAGAGTCCCAGATGACAGAATACCTCCCACCTCTTATGGGCCAGCTTCTGTCAGACTGCATTGTCATTTCGCGGATACTAGGGAATTACGAGCCTAGGGGAGGATAGACACAGAAAGAAGCGAAGCAAAAAGTAAGAGAATTTTTTGATATTCACAAAATCAAAGTCTTAGACTAGGAAATGACACAGCGACTTCAATAAATGTGGCATAATTTCTGGCTGCCCAAAAGCAAACGAAGGAAGTTAAGTGTAAAGAGAATCCCTTTTGATCAGGGTTTTGTGCTCTCAAGTCAAAGCCATTCCCTCAAATCTTGGAATTGTCATCTATATCAGGATTCAGATGGAACTGGTCCAGTTTCTTCCAAATGCACAATCAGACATTCACTGTCAAAGAAAAATGTGGCTCTGAGCATAAAGAAAAGCTCCACAGACTGAGTCCGGATTCCGATTTTGCCGTGGCCATTCTCTTCTGTGTGTGATACAAGTGTGCATAAGGGTTCACCGAGAAGCTGGTGTCAGGGGAAAATGAGAGTGACAAAATCTGGTCAGGGAGCCCAGCAATGGATGTGGACAAACCATTCTAAAAGTGGGTCCCTTCAGTATTCTGGGCCACAGCCCCCAGTATGTTTTTCCCTTGGAGATAACACTCCTCCACCCACCTGTCATGGTAGTCGTGAGGAATAACAAGTAGGCTGGGATGAACAGTATTTTTAACTCAGGAGTTAGAGAAATGCTGAGTCATCATCATCATCATCACCATCATCATCAACTCCTACTCAAGGAGCTGGTTTTCTCTATAGTCGGAGAAGTG
Source organism: Lepilemur ruficaudatus (assembly GCA_963574885.1). NCBI lineage: Eukaryota > Metazoa > Chordata > Mammalia > Primates > Lepilemuridae > Lepilemur > Lepilemur ruficaudatus. The sequence continues at coordinate 22,440 of CAUYRT010035215.1, forward strand.
GGGCTCTGGACCCAAAAACCGGCAAGGCCAGCAGAGGATATGCAGGCGAGTTCTGTCTCCTTGTCCCACTGTCCAAAACGTGCACCTGTGACCTTTTTTATGGCCCTAAGGCCAATATGTTGCAGGTCCCCAAAACAGATAGGATAAGGAAGATACATAAATGAAGCAATCAGGGGTGATACTGGCAGACTCTCCTAGACTTCCCTACCAGAGTCACTCAAATTGGAGATAATACATTTTTATTTATTTGAGTCACTCATGTATTTATTCAATAAATATTTATTGAGCACTTACTGTATTCAAGGTCCTATACTATGAGTGAAAAACTGAATCATAGGTGCCAATGCATGCTTTAAAGAGGCACATTAGTAAGTCTCCAATTCCCACTTCTGCTACTCTTAATATGAACAATCAATCAGAAGGAAATCAGTGGGTGAAAGGGCTACTTTGTTCTTTTAAATACTGGGAATCCTAAAGATATTAGAACCCATGGGTAAATAACCCAGGAATTAAGAAACCCTCAAAGCAACCGAGGGCAAACAAGGAGATAATATTTTAGTTTTTAGCCTAGGTGCTAGAGTGCTATGAAAATGTGATGGGATTTTGTTAGTTTTAACTAGACACATCTGTTGCCTGGTTAACTGAAGAGTCCCACATCATAAGGCACTTAGGGGTGCATGAAACAGTCCTAAAGGTATAGATGAAGATGCATTCAAAAATCCAGTTAAAAGTGTAATTCAATGGGTACAAATCACAGAACTACAATGACCACAAGCACCCATTTCCAACTGGGTACACTTGTTGTTTTTATCATACTGCAGGTGAGTGCTATGAATATTGTTCAGATAAGCCAACCCTGGCCAGCAATGCAAGAAGGAATCTTTCCCCCTTTACCCCTAGCTCACCACTGCACACATAAAGTACGCACTTCTGCAGAGGGAGGCAGTGCAGTGAAGATGTGCAGAAACCCTGGCCTTTGTGGTCAGAGAGATCTAAGTTTAAAGTCTGTCCCATCCAAAACTTACTAGATGCATTATTTGGACAAGTTTCTTGTCTCAGCTTTAACATGTTTGTAATAATACCTACCTATTAAAAGGCTTTTCTGGAATAATGAATATATAGCATTTTACTTGGATCTTGACATACAGTAAATGTTGATAAACATCAGTTCCCTCTGCCTTATGCATTTCTGGATGGTCTAACATTTTCCTTGGCCTATTTCTTACTAACCTCTTTGGTTTGCTATTTCCTCTGGACTGGCAGATTTTGAACCTAATTCTCACAATAGAAGATGCTCAGTGTCTGATTCATTTAATAGATAAATATTTACTAAGCACCTTCTATGTGCAAATATGCTGCATTAGGGCCAGTATTAGATATAAAATGAATTGGATCCTGCCTCTAAAATCTTTATAATTTAGTTGGGAAGCCAAGCTTGCAGGACAATGTAGAAAGGGATGCAGAATCTAAGAAAATCAGGTAAAGTGTTGTAACTCAGACAAATGGGAAACTATTTCCATCTGGGACAATCAAGGAAGACTTCTTGAAGGAGGTGCCACAAAAAAAGAGGTAGGCTTTAAGGATAGATAGGGTTTAGATGTGTGAAGGTGGGTGAAGGGCATTATCAACAAAGTTATTGTAGGAAAGGGAATGGATGCAGGAAAGCAAAAGGTTTATAGAAAGAATTCCAAATAGCTTCATGTGTCTGAAATACAAGGTGAGTGAAGTGGAGAAAAGACAAAGTTGAAAGGCAGGTTGGCATCAGGCTGTGCAGGACCATGAAGGCCAGGCTAACAGATTGGGATATTATCTGCAGACAGTGGAGAGTCAGTGAAGGTTTCTAAGCAGAGAAACAACATGACCAAAGCCATGGAAGCTCTCTTCACCTGTTGTTCTGAGTTGCCTGGGCCTTCCTTCCCTCCCTAACAGTTGTGTGGTCTCAATGTCTGGCCTACTTGACAGAAGCTCTTTCCTATGTCCCTGAGCAGAATTTTTACTATTTCCAGTTCAAATTCCATCCCACCCATTCAGAGTACTCCTCAATTTTCCTTTCCAGTTTGAATTAATTGAGGGGATTCATGTCAATGTCATAAATGATTGGCACAATCTGAATCCAGAGAAGGTGCAAGCCTTTCATGACTCAGGTTGTAATTTCTGCTACTTATCCATGTTTCTGTTGATAGCATTACAATCACTCATCCACTCCCTGGGGAGTGGCCATTCAGAATTTATCATACAGGTTTATAATTTTATAAAAACAGCAAGAATATTTTTGGACACATTAACAGACAGTTCTCAAAAAGAGACATGAGGTCATAAGTGTGTTTCAAAATTAGAGGGAGAAATGTCACCCCCAAGGGAGGAAAAAAAAAACCCCAGCCACTCCTTAAACACTTTCTTAAGACACTATAAACCAGAGTGAGTTCTCTCTAAACCTGCAGAGGCAACATATTGTGCATGTCCCCAATATGTCATTCATTGGAGATGATTTGTTTAGTTATTGGTCCCCTCGTCGAATAATTCAGTTTGGTCTGAATGTCCTACATCACCATTTCACTTATTCACCCTATGCTGAAAAAAAAAAATGCCTGCAAAATGCAGGAGGAGAGGAGGGATGAAAGAAATATGGGCAAGGAGAAAAGCAACTGAGGAGGATGCAGAAAAAAGCACAGATGAAAGAAGCAGGGGAAGGAAGACTAAGCCCATGCTGTTGGACAGAGTACATGCTCTGCCGGATTAACAATATGCATAGCGCAGTGCCAAGTGCAGCTGAATGAATTACCGGAGCCAATTAAATGTACTGAGAGCCCACTATCAGCTAAGTGCTAAAGATACAAAGATGAATAACATAAGGCTACTGCTCTTAACCAGCTCAAAGTTTAGATGAGGAGACCGAAAACTAAACGAGTAAATCAAGCTGGGCTGCTATAAGAAACGGAAGCTGTTGAAAAGGCTTAGAGAGCACCACCAGTGAGAGTATTCTTGAGAGGTATTCTATTTGTGTGCCTTCAGGTAAGTCACTGAAGCTCTCTGAACCTCATCTTAAAAAGCAATTCTATCTGGCTGCCTATCTCTCAAGGTTGTTTTGAGATTAAATGAACTCGTGGTTGAGAATCTACTCAGCAAATTGCAAGCCCGATACCGAGGTCTGAGATGGCTATTTCCTCCTCTCATTGGAGCAAAGTCCTATTTAGTGCTATTTTTGTGCACTAGGTACCAACACTGTAGGGCTGAGCATTGATCCCTCTCTGGCTTCTCCCTGTCCCTCCACCGTCCGTCCCCAACCAATCTGGTTTCCTACTGTGTGCTGACACAGCGCGCCCCCAAATACGCAACCTGGAAAACAACACGAAGCACTCACCGACTTCAGGTTGCTTCCATCCTTGTCCACAGAAGGCAGCAGAGGAGGGCCCGGCACCCAGGGCGGCTCTGGGGAACTGGACAGCGCTGCCCTCCCCAGGGCTTCCTTCTTGCCTCTCTTTATCAACACTTCCCTTTTCCCCCTTCCCTGCCTACTTCTCTCTACCTGTTGTAGTTTTTCTGTTTTCTCTACCTTACTCCCTCTCCCCATTTGGGCGTTAGTGCTTCTCCTGTTTTGGGAACAGAGTAACTTCTCAAATCTCTGGGAAGACGTTTGTGAGGAACAGAGAAGAGGGGAGGTGCCTCCATGGAGACGGGGAACCTCTGCAGCTCTCTTACAGCCCCATGCCTGTGCTAGGACTCTCTCGTACTTTCCCCTCCCTCCCTTCTTTCCTCCCTCCCGTCCTTCTCTCTCTCTCTCTCTCTCTTCCCCCTCCAACATCCCCTGTTCCCCCTCTCCTGTCCTCCACGTCCTCTCCCTCCCCCCTTTCTTCTCCCCTCTCCTCTCTTTCCCTTTTCTTCTGATTAGGCCATTCTCCAGTCCTGTCCCCTTTCTCCCCCACGGACCCTAAGCCCCTGTCCGGCTTCTCTTTCTGGTCTCGACCCCCACCCCGTGCGCGTCCTCTCTGGGTCTCAGCGCCCCCTTCTCCCCTCTCCTCTCGCACCGACCTCTCCCCGGCTGGCTCTGGGGCGCGCTGGGACGACCGGCAAAGTTCTCCCGGGACTCCTGGGCCCGGGACTGGCAGCAGCTCCCGCCTCTGCTCGACAGCCGGTGACCTCACTGAATCTGCGCACGTGATTGGCTATTTCCGGGCGCTCAGGCGGGAGACCCAGGAAAGATTCCCGTGGCTAGTTTCTTTGTCCCTCAGCCTCTTCAGGCTGGGTTGCGGAGGTAGGGCCTTGACAGTACGGCACCTCACAAAAGAAATTAGGAGCTAACTCCTAGAAAGAGAGGAGGTGACTTGGGCCCCGGAAAAGGGGTTTTGTTGTGCCAAAGGAAGGAGCCGCGTCAGGGGCTGAGGGTGGAGTAGGAAAATTTAAAAGAAAATTTGAGTACCCCATAGAAGATAACAATCTGGGAACACGGGGTGCAACTTTCAACCCTAACCATGATCTCCTTCCTCAATGGTGGGGGTCTCACCTTGAAACAAATAGAGCTTTGGATTTGGAATCAGGCGTTTAATTTCTAGTCTTTGTTCTTCTATTTGTATGACCTTGGGCAAGTCATTTCATTCTGTTTCCACTCCGCAAAACAGGAGTGATAATATCCCTGCACAGGTTTATTGAAAGGATTAAATGTGAAAGTATTTTCTAATTATTAAACCTGCAGTTATTTCAGTGAATAATGTGGCATAGCAGAAAGAATCCTGGGTAAGGAATGAGAGATCTTTGGTAATCTTTCATTTTTCTGTAGTGACCTTCACCAATTCACGTTGAACCTTTATGGGCTTCGTTGTCCTCATCTGTGAAGTGGGAGATCTCTGTGATCTCTTTGGCTCTAACATTCCACGATTGACTGATAAAACTCAACATCCTCCTTTAATTCTCCCTTCAGAGGAGAAGTCACTTCTTTCAGAACTCTGGTTAACTCCTCCCCTTTGTGAGAAATCTACCTTCTCTTGGGTGTCCTGGTAAAGCTGCTTTTCATAGGGGCCTAGCCTCTCCCACACTCCCCACAATGAAAGTATAGACCCAAACTATAGCAGTGAAAATGTAGGGCTCATCCTTGATGGAGATTCTCTCCCCAGGCTACTGGCAGGAGCAGGATTTGGAGCTGGGAACTCTGGCTCCGCTCGACGAGGCCATCAGCTCCACAGTCTGGAGCAGCCCTGACATGCTGGCCAGTCAAGGTGAGAATCCAGGCCCCTCATCTCAACGTCCCTCAGTTCCCTCACTCATCCTCACGTCATCCCCCACTCATGGTGCTTCACCACATGTTCTCACTCCCCTCATTACCACACAACTCTTTCTCCTTCCCATTTGGCATTTTAGTTCTTAGTCTGCACCACCGACTTCTCTTGCATCTCCTCCTTCTTCCCTTGCTGAGGTACCGAGACCTCTGTACACCCTACACCTCTTTCCAAAAATAAAATGATTCCAGGGGAACGTACTACTTGGAATAAAGAGGTTCTGGAAAGGCACAGTCAAGGTAGAATTCTTCAAGAGGAACCAGGGACAAAAGGATTACTAGTTAAAAATCGGCACATGGCAATGGTAAATGAAAGGTTTTCCAAACCATTTGTTGAGAGATCTTAGGAATATATCACTTCAAAATCTAGTCAGCCAGCTCAGTATCTGGCACAGTAATCTCACAATCATAGTTTTAATTCTCACATTAGGTGATTAGCTGAGAAGCATTCCATTGAAAAGAGCACTGCATTGGGAGACAGAAGAACAGCGTTCTGGTCCTAACCAGAATCAGTAGAATGAGCTCAGGCACTCCCTACATCTCCACTGCCTCATTGCCTACTTCTGTCAAATGAAGGAATTGGATTTCATGATCCCTAAGATCTCACTCAGTTCTAGTTTCTGTGATTCTAAACACTGAAACTGACCACCAGGCCTTGTGCTCCAACGTGGGAATCGTCGCTTTGAACGGCTGGTGCTTGGTGTCTGCTCCGTCTCGCACACCTTCACTCCGCAGGGCCTCTGCTCTGCTAGGAGCACCTGTCGGGTATTTCTTGGAAATGGAGTTCCAGTGACCAAGAAGGAAAGAAATGAGCAGACAGGGCAGAGGTAAGGTCAGTGCCAAAGGGAGCATAGAATTGTCTCTAAAGCGCCCAACAGGGAAATGTAGAAGACAGTTTCTTGATTTCCTAGTCAGAGATGAACAATGCTGGCTAAGTAATTTGGAGCTATAGAACGGATTTTGTGGATGTTTCAGAATCAGAGTTGGAGGGTGTTGCCTATTTTAGATTAGTTCTGTGGAGGTCAGTGCTGCTGAGTCACAGAAAGTCAGTTCTGAAGATGAGGGAATCGATATTGGAAATCAGAATCCATGCTTTGGGGAATGTGGTGCCACACTGAGTAGAGGAAGCAAGTGTCACGAGACTGAGGGGCTCACAGGCAGGCCTGGCTAGAAGGCACATTCGGGATTCAAATGGCTCATCCATAAGACACCGTATTAGTCGTTTTTGTTTTGTTTTGTTTTGTTTTGTTTAACTTGACTAAGGAGAGAAGGATTAGAAAACATGTTTTCATCATATTGAAGGGAAAACCTTAATCCTTCACTCTTTAAAATGATATCAGGATGGCGATTTGGGTTTGTGTGTTGGGAGGTGGGTAGCGCTAACACTGAAGGGAATACGTTAAGGAACTTGGTGATTGAAGGGAAGTTATTGTTAGAAGAATTGAAAAGTATGTCACAATGTTTCAGTTTTTATTTTTCATATCTTGTTTGTTTGTTTGTGTGGCAGTTTTATCAGCTACCTCTTGTGTAAATGAATGTACAGCCCAAGGGCTGGTTTGGCCTTTTCCCCATTTCAGTTTTGGGATTATTAGTCACAACTGCTTCTCCTGTTCTTGTTCTTATATTAATATGTAGGTGGTCAAAGGAAGGCAAAACATAGAATGACAGATGTGTATGTGTGTTTTCAAAGGGGATGGTAGAACCATATTAGCAAAGATACATGTGGACTGGTATGTGCAGATTTGGGGTGCCTTTATTCCCCTATTTGTTGCCCTGTCTGTTCATTCAGCAAACATTCAACAACTGACTGTTTTTCTGTGTACTCAAAGCAAGAAAAAATGAGGTCTATGCCCCCACAACCACTACCTCTATTCTTTCTGCTATGAAGCCTTAAGAGTACACAGAGACCTTATGTACACCAGGTCCTTGGATGCTCTGAATTAGATGAGGTGGACATTGGTGCAGAAATGGGTGGAGGGGCTAGGGGTTCCTCAGGAAACTAATCCTGCTCTACTCCTGCAGACAGTCAGCCCTGGACATCTGATGAAACAGTGGTGGCTGGTGGCACCGTGGTGCTCAAGTGCCAAGTGAAAGATCATGAGGACTCATCCCTGCAGTGGTCTAACCCTGCCCAGCAGACTCTCTACTTTGGGGAGAAGAGAGGTAGTGTCCCATGAGTTATCTTTCTCCTTGGGGACCATAGGCATTCCCCTGAGAAACAGGGAGGTCTGCTGTTGGAGGATGAGACAGGCCATGGGCTCCCCAACTGGTTCCAGTATTACAGCTCTGACTTAGGCCATGCATAATCTTATAGGGTCCTGGAGTGACCTCACCCCAAAGAAGCCCTAACGGGTAGCTGATGTCAATGTTGTTCCAGGTGTCACACAAGGAAGCACACAAGATCCAGCATACTTTTCTCAGTGTCACTTAGGCTACCATGGCCAACAGTTCAGAAAAGTGAATGACCTAAGGATGGCTCAACTCAGGAGCAGTCCTCCTCCCCCACTGTGCTAGACCCCTCCCCCCAACAAAGCTGGCCTGGGATTGGGAGATAAACATGACAGGTGCCGGTAAAAAGTTGGCTTCCCATTCTCCTGATTCCCCCAGCCCTTCGAGATAATCGGATTCAGCTGGTGAGCTCTACTCCCCACGAGCTCAGCATCAGCATCAGCAACGTGGCCCTGGCAGACGAGGGCGAGTACACCTGCTCAATCTTCACCATGCCTGTGCGAACCGCCAAGTCCCTCGTCACTGTGCTCGGTGAGGCTCCCAAACCCCCGTGTCTCCACAGAATGCTTCCTTGCAAACAAATCTCCCTGTGTGGGTCCCTGAAGCAGACTTTAGCCAGGCAAGTCTCCACACACTTTGGAAAAGTTCAGCCTGTGTTCCCCTTGCAATGGGATAAAATGCAAAGAGAAGTGGGTTCAAGTCATTTTTTCTCTACTTACTGTTTAATCTGGGACAAAACTCTTACTCTCTTTGAGCCTGAATTTTCTAAATTATAACAGAAGGATGATCCTGTCCACTCTACCTACCTCCCAAGATCTTGTGAGGGAAACATGAGATGTGCGTGCAATGTATAATTATAATTTCTAAGACAAGTACCAAAGTCTCTTACATGCTCTCACCTTCATCCTATATTTCAACTTCCTTCTTTGCCACCCTGAGCCTCACACTATTTCGGTGGACACCCACTTGTGTTATTGGTAGAAGGTCACGTATCATGTCTCAGGTATGGTACATTTCCCCACTACCATACCTCCTCCCCCAGGTCTTCCCTCTGGTCGCCAGGGAGGAGATCAAAGAGAAAGATGACTTCTCTAGTCTTCTACCCATCATAAACCCAAGTAGAGCCCAGGTATCCTGACCCCCAGAGAGGTCCTCTCCACAGGGAGAGCTGAAACGTGACCTCATGGTGCCTCTCCTTCCTATGCTGGCCAACCCCTATCCATGGCAGGAATTCCACAGAAGCCCATAATCTCTGGTTACAAATCATCATTACGGGAAAAGGAGACAACCACCTTAAACTGTCAGTCTTCTGGGAGCAAACCTGCAGCCCAGCTCACCTGGAGGAAGGGTGACCAAGAACTTCACGGTGAGTACCTCCTGCCCCAGGGTTACAGGAAGAGGTGGTGCTGGGAAGAGAGCAAAGGATGTGTATGTCTTTATATGTGCACATAATGTACGGCATAGTGGGAGAAAGGGGGAATGACAAACATCTCATGTCACTCACGTGTGTACATGTGTGTGTTGTGGCCTGCATTCTCCTTGTGTGTACATATCCATTTCACAACTTCACAACTTTCTAAGTTTGTCTAGGTTGAGACTCACCACCTGTATGTCTACAGTGGGGCCCACACGGTATCTGATCTCTGTGTGTGTGTGTGTGTGCATGTGTGTCTGTTTCTGCACTCTAGGAGAACCAACCCGGATACAGGAAGATCCCAATGGTAAAACCTTCACCGTGAGCAGCTCAGTGACATTCCAGGTTACCCGGGAGGATGATGGGGCGGTCATCGTATGCTCTGTGAACCATGAATCTCTAAAGGGAGCTGACAGATCCACCTCTCAACGCATTGAAGTTTTATGTATGTCATGGGCTTGCGGGTGAAGAGGATTAGGTATGGGATGGGGAGCAGAGAAAGGAAATGCAGGAAACTGTGTATGAAGTAACGTGTAAAGTGAGTAGTTAAAAAATGAGACAAAGGGCATCAGGACTAGGCCAAAGTTTGGCAAACTCTTCTGTAAAGGACCCCACCATGAATATTTCAGGCTTTGAGAGCCATACAGTCTCTGTCTCCACTACTTAACTCTGCCATTGCTGCAGGAAAGCAGTCATAGACTATATGTAAACAAACGAGCTGGGCTATGTTCCAATAAAACTTTATTTACAAAAGCATGCAACTGGCAGGATTTGGCCCAACAGGTAAGTTTACCAACCCTTGAGCAAGGCTAGCATGATGTAGCCAGACAGTAAATTGTAGTGGCAACTGTATCAAATCAGGAGTCCCAGGACTTAGTTTCTAGTCTGCACTCCGCCACTTACTAGCTGTGTGATATTAAGAAAATTACTTTATCACATTGAACTTGATTTTCCATTTGCTAAGTGAGAGCAATGAACATGGTGATCACTAAGGCTTCTTCTCAGTCTAACATTCTATGATTTCAAGAAAATATGGGTGGTAGGAAAACACAGTCTCTCTAGCATTGTTATTCCCAGATCATTTCCCTACTTGGTACTCCTCTATTTGCTATTCAATCCATTGCTAGACCCATTACTCAAACTTTAATAAGACATAGCTTTGGAGTGGCATTGCTGTCCGCTCAGCAGATTCAATCTGTAGGTAGACAAACTGGATTCCAGCTGCAGTGCTACCACTTACTAGCTGAGTTACTTTGGCCAAAGCATTCTGTCTGTGGTTCCTGTTTATTTCACTTATCATGAGGATAACTACAAAACAATATATATGAAAGAACTTTGTAAACTCCGAAGTTCTATATTGCTATAATGTGTTTCTCTAATTACTGGTTCTGACTGCGAGGCCTCTGGCCTTGGGCTCTTCCCCCAAGCCTTGGTCCCTGGTCAGAGCTAAAGAAGACTCTTCCCTGCCCCCAAGACTCCTCTCTGTTAGATACCAGATCATCTGGCAGTTTCTCTCCTGGGGCCTTTTGGCCAAAATGTGATCAGTAGTCACTCAACAAATGCTGTACTCCAGGTACTGTGCTAGCGATTTTTATGGCTCTGGGACCCTGAAACACCCATTCTTACACCTGGCCTGATTCTCTTTGTCCCATTTGATTTGACTGAAATGCATTCATTAACTGGTTGTTAAGGTTGGCTCTATCCTTAGGGGAAACTCAGCCTCTTTATCTGTTGTTCTCAACCAGCATCTGGTTGTATTGTTCTGAGGCCATCTGGACCTAGCCTCCTAAGCAGCCCTTGGCATCAATGGCAGATGCCATTCTTCCCTTGCAGAGCCTGTCTATATCATGTCAGTGCCTTTCTGCAGCCAAAGTCTGACCCATAGCTCTTGCTGTTTCAAAGCCCTCACTGCATGTTTGGACTGGCTTTTCAAAATGCTGTCTTATGTTCAGGCGTTGCTTCCAGTTCTAAGCTCCCTTGCAGAGTAGAGAGAACTGAGAAGTTGTGAGCTCAGTCAGTGGTAAGTTAAGGTTTATTTATTCCATCAAAATTATATATGAGGTCCCATCTGTGTGTTAGGCAGTGTGCAAGGCACAGGTGAACCACTTATTCCCCTCCTCAGCTCTCTGTTAAGATATCTGGTAGGGCCCCAACAAAGGCAGACCTTCCAGAATCCTACCATGTGGGGCTGTGATACAAGTTGCTTACTCGTTCCATAGCAATAGCAGTCTTTGCTCACAAGAGGCAGGGGAAGGAAGCCTCTTGGGTTCCTGAGACCTTTAGAAGTCGAAGCTGTAGTGTGTAACTGGGTGAAGGGATCTCCTAAGTGGTGTGGGGAGTTTTGCATGACCACCCTTTTTTTCCTCACAGACACACCGACTGCGATGATTAGGCCGGACCCTCCACATCCCCGTGAAGGCCAGAAGCTGTTGCTACACTGTGAAGGTCGTGGCAATCCAGTGTAAGAAGGCCCATTTCCTGGCCTCTACTACTACACGGCTGTCCTCTCAGACTGTAAATGTCACTTAGCGCCTTCCCAGCTCCTCTGTACTGCCTGACCCGAGCCTCCCATTTCTCTGACTCTGTCCAACAATGTCTGTGCTCTGACTGTTGCTCCTGCAAAGCGGCAGAAGTGGGGCGGGGGGTCACTCCCTAGCTAAGTCCCTTGGGGTTCCCACAGCAGCCATGTTACAGTAAAATCCAAGGTAGGAAATCTCCACTTTCCCCACAGTGAACCCCAAGTGGCCACTCTCCACCTGCTCTGAGCAGCTCCATGTCTCTGGCCCCTATAACTTCATGAGCCTCATCAAACAGTCCTTGAGTGCCATGATCCAGTTATGTTTTTTCTTCCTTTACCTCCCTGGCCTACATTGTCCTGAACACTTTTGATTTGTCTGCCTCAACAGCCCCCAGCAGTACCTATGGGAGAAGGAGGGCAGCGTGCCGCCCCTGAAGATAACCCAGGAGAGTGCCCTGATCTTCCCCTTCCTCAACAAGAGTGACAGCGGCACCTACGGCTGCACGGCCATCAGCAACATGGGCAGCTACAAGGCCTACTACACGCTCAATGTTAACGGTGAGGCCCCTCCGTTCTCCTCCCTCAGAATCTCCCTTCTCTACCCACCTTGCACCCTCTTTGTTCTACACTGGGATGGCATCCCTATGTGCTGGTTGGGAGTGGAGTGAAGGAAAACCAGCCCACCAGGGGAGGGCCTGGGTACCTAAGTCCACTCTATAATGTGTAATAATGAAAAATCAATAGAAGGCTCGGCTCTCATCTGCCTTTGTTTAGCAATGGTGACCAGAATGACACCAACCTTTATCCCCTGCACTCACCTGACAAGAGTAATAATTGTGCTTGTCAAGGTCCCAGAGCCCCCCAAGTGCCGGTGTAGATGCATTTCCCTCTCTAACTAGCTGTTGTCAGAGTTTCTTCTCCTATGACTAGGTATGGGATGCATGCGACTGCTGTCATTGCCTTTTCTGCAGACCTTGGACACACTATATTGAGTCCAGGCAGAAAGAGAAAGATGCTTGTACTAGGCCAAGAGATAATGAGAATCTTTTCTCAGATGCCAAATCTTCTAGAGGGATCAGGTGATGTTCCTTCTCTGAAGTTCTCCTTAAAGCTGTGACCCCCAAACCCAGCTTCAGCAGAAGTGACAGGCTAGCACAGAGGCCCCTTTACAGAAAGTTGTCAGAGGATTTCTTTGAAGATCCCAATGGTAGTGAGATCCTGCCAGAAAGTCTTAATAAATCTTTTCTCAGAATAGGGGAAATGCATTGTCTGGGGAAGATCAGAGGCTCCGTTACTTGAAACTCCCATTAAAGCAGCTGGGGGGATAACAGCCAGGCCTCTGAGGGATAAGAGGCCTGAATTCTTGGGACCAGAATGTCTGAATGGGTGATTCCCTCTCCAGAGGCAGACAGCATGTGGGAGCTGCCTCAGCACAACAAGGCTATTGTAAGATGCCAGGAGCCAGGACAATGCACTGAGGTCCGCTCTATGCCCCCAGATCTCTCCAGACCTACTCTCACGATGTTTGGCAGTGAGGGAAAGTTCTTGTCCCTGGTGGTTGGTATCTTGCTGATCTCCCTCTGCCCTGTGCTGAAAAGCCATCTGCTGCCAGTGCTGACGCCTGGTGGTGAAAGGAGCTACTACATCTTCTTCCATGAATAGCTTGAGTGGGCCTGCCTGGAATGAAATTAAATGTGGTTCTACCTGGAGACAGGGACCTGTAACTGATGACCCCAGAGGCCATTTTGGCCATGGAAACCTGTGCTTGTCTAAGGTATTGCCATTTCCAAAGCCTCCGGAATAATTATCCAGGATTGATTTTCACATACTCCGTGGGAGAGAGACAGTGGGTAAACTCACTGGGCTTCCTCCAAGTTAAACAATCACATCCACCCCAATCATAGCGTAGCATCCCTGGGCCCATCCACTCCCTCCCTCCCAAGCAGAGCATAAAAAACCAGAGCACAAATGTTTTCTTTTCAAATAAGGCACAGACAGGCAGGGAACTAAAACGCTGGCCCAGCCAAGCCTGAGGAGACATAAGGTAGGAAAGACAAAATATATAAGGAGTCAATGAGGCATCAAGACTCAAGCTGAGTCTATGGAAAAACAGTAGCTCTCCCATGGGTGGGAGAGTTATAGCTATGGCTAATGCAATTTTGGATACATCAAACTGTGTCCTGGGCCTGTGCTCTGGTCCTCAGGTACGTGGGACTCTAACTATGGCTGGTGCTGTCCTGGCCACCCAGTCTGTGTTGTGGGAATCTCTCCTCTCTATATTCTGCTAAGGAGAACAGATTCAGTATATTCAATGGCAGAGACATCCCCTGTCGTGGGAGAAATCAACTCAGTCCTTGTCCTTCCCACAAAGCTTTGGATGGTGGCACAGGACAGATGGAGTCCCCAGGTCTTCTTGTTGGCACAGGCTACAGGATTGGGGTTTTACTGGAAATGAAACTCTCCTGCAGTGAAGGAACAGTGCTCTTTATACAGGAGTCAAAGTCTGTCATCTTTGGTTAAGGTGCTGTCAAAGTGTTAATTCTTGGCCCCATCAGCTTTTCACTGCTCTTTCCCTATCTAATCTCAGGGCAGTGAGTGGATAGGCTGAGAAGGCCCCTAGAGCTAGAGGGATCAGCTGAGAATGTCAAGCAGAAAGGAGAGGAAGAGGGTGTGGGGGGATAAGGAAGGAACACTCTGATAACCCAGCACTGAAAGGAGGGTGGAGGGAGAGAGAGAGAGAGAGAGGGAAGAAGAAGTGGAAGAAGACAAGAGAAAAAGGAAGGAAGGAAAGAAGGAAGGGTGGGTGATAGGCATTAATGCAATGATCCTTGACCAAGATCAAGTTTCAATGCCATGAACTCAGACAGTTGGGTGCGAGCAGTTTTACATATTCATTCATGAGTACATCAATTTGTTTTAATAAGAACTATATTCCAGACATGGTGCAAGAAACTAGAGTACCAAATAAAGCATATCCCCTTTGCCAGATGGCGATGCTCCATTCTCCTGATTTCAGGGCCTGTGCTCTGCTGTGTGAGGCTACCCATGGCCAACTCAGAGTGCTGTGAGATGAGCGCTCTCCCCAGATGTAACGGTGTGTGTTTCTCCTCCCTGCAGACCCCAGCCCGGTGCCCTCTTCCTCCAGCACCTACCATGCCATCATCGGGGGTATCGTGGCTTTCATTGTCTTCCTGCTACTCATCCTGCTCATCTTCCTCGGCCACTACTTGATCCGGCACAAAGGTCAGAGGTGTGAGGGAAGCGTCAACAGAACTTGGGAGGGGCAGGAAGATCCATCAGGGGTAGGCAGGAAGAGAAGGCTTCAAGAAGGGCCCTCAGAGACTCAGCCAGCCCCTTGGCATGTTTCGTAAGAAGAAAAAAGGCAGCCAACCCTGTGATAACGGCACCACCAGCCAGAGTAAAGCCTGATCACTTGGGGATAGTCCAAGTAAAATCAAACCTTCCCACTCAGACAGTGGCTGCTCCCCTGCTGCTCCCCCTCCAGGTCTCCTGTAGAAGACAGAGAGCTCCCGAAACTGCATCTCCATCCTGTTTCTTTCTGCACTTTCTTCCTTTCTACCTATTCAGAGTCATTTTCCCTTCCCATTTGATCTCCTGCTGCCGGTCCCCATGCCATTGCTTTTTTTTTTCTCTTTCTTCTTTAAGTTTCTCCCCATTATCTATGCCTTCTCTCTACCCTCCCCTTACATTCCCCCTTCTCAGACTTGCTGCTCTTTGATGACTTTTGGCCAGTGGCCTGCTACATGGGCTGGTCGTACGTAAGCCAGATCTCACTGCATTGCTCATGCAGCTGACATAGCAGTTTCCCCATCACCAATTTGCATACACACATGCACACACATACACAACTCTTTTTTATTTATTTATTTTTTCCAGTATTATAGATGAGATTCTACTTAGGGGCAGGGTTCATTATTCACAGGGGGGGTGTGGTCAGGTGAGGGATATTGGCAGCAAAATGCAAAACAGGTAAGGTGCGGTGGAAGAAAGCTCTAGGCAAGAGAAAAATTGCATGAGCAATGCGTGAGTGGGTGGGCGGGAAAGTGGGCAGAGGTTTGGAAGCTGCTCCTGAAAGAAGGAGCCTCTGTCTCTACACAGGAACCTACCTGACACATGAGGCAAAAGGCTCGGACGATGCCCCAGACGCGGACACCGCCATCATCAACGCAGAAGGCGGGCAGTCAGGCGGGGATGACAAGAAGGAATACTTCATCTAGGGGCGCCCGCCCACCTCCAGCGCCCTTCAGGGGCCCCATGGGGACTGCTGGGGCCATCACCAACCCGGACTTGTACAGAGCGACCCCAGGGCCGCCCCTCCCGCTTGCTCCCCAGCCCACCCACCCCCCTGTACAGAATGTCTGCTTTGGGTGCGGTTTTGTACTCGGTTTGGAATGGGGAGGGAGGAGGGCGGGGGGGAGGGGAGGGTTGCCCTCAGCCCTTTCCGTGGCTTCTCTGCGTTTGGGTTATTATTATTATTTTTGTAACAATCCCAAATCAAATCTGTCTCCAAGCTGGAGAGGTGGGGCCCTGGGGTGAGGAAAGCAAGAAAAAACCTGGAGTGTTAGGAGGAGAATGATGGCGGAGGGGTAGGGAAAGGGTAAGGCTACTCGGAGGTGAGGGCTCTCACCAGCCCTCCCCCCATCCTCTACAATAGAGCAGCTTCCCAGGCTCCTCCAGGAACCCAGGAGCAGGAGAGTTGTGAGCAAGGGCTGGGGGTGGCTTTCTTTCTGCTAAGGAAAGCCAGGAGCTATGGAGAGGGAGGTGGGTGCCACCCTGACACCCCTCTTCCATTGCAATGGGAAAAGGGTGAATGGGGGTGTCCCCAAGGAAATGGGACCTGCAGGAGACATGCAGCCACACAGGGACCCAGGGCTTTAACCTGGGGAAGACACGGGTCCCTGAAAGGAAGGGTAGATTTAGAGAGGAGGGATGGCAGAGATGGAGCACCGCCCTGTTGCCCCCAAAATGAATGAAGCCTGGTCCTTTCCACGGGAACCACCCTTGGGGGATAGCAGAGCACGGCCGCCCCTCCTTGCTCCAGCAGCTGTGGGAGAGGCGTTGCTCTGGGGCCTGAACTGTGTCTGCTGCCCCCTCTGAGGGGCCCCCGCACTCTTACCCAAGACCCTGGACGGTTGCACGGCAACCACTCCTCCATGGCATTGCTCAGCAACTGCTCCTCCCATCTTGGCTGCCCTGTGCTCCTTCCTGGTCCCTACGCCAGCCCTTATTCCTTCCTCCCTCAGCAGCCAGGCAGACATAACAACAAAAATACTAAAAGGAGCTTCACTGCACTGAGCTGTTTCCTGCCCAAACTAAGGGAATAATGTGAACTCTGTGCGTGTGCATGCATGTGTGCGCCCGTGGGTGCATGTGTGCGTGTGTGTGTGTGTGCGTGCCTGTGTGAGTAAGTGAGTGAGAGGCGGTGAGGGGCGGGGGATTGAGGAGGAGGGCCAAGGGCCAGGGGTCCCGGGCAGGTGGCAGAGCTGTGGGACGTGTGGAGGACTCCTGGCCAGCATTTGTACCTCACCTGGGAGGGTGTTCCATCCTGGGATTGTCTGTGCCTCCCCCAGTGCCCATCAGTCTTGGAGAAAGGAGTCCCATGATGTGTGTTTGCCCAGCTGTCCATTCTGTCTCTCCCTGAAACACAGAGATTCAGCCCCTCCCTGGCTTCCCTTCCTCCGAGCCATGGAGTCAGTGCCACAGCCTTTGCTATGCACCCTTCAGGCCTCTCCGTGGCACTGACCCTGGAATGACCTACCGTCACTTCTTTTTCCCATGGCCTGTACTCAGTGAGTTGAGGGCTGTGTCCCCACTTTTGCTTTTGCTCTCCTGTCTTCCTTCCATGGCCCCCAGCTGGTTGCCGTGGAGATGAGGTTGCTAGCCCTCCCTGTCCTGGCTGGACTGCCCCACCTCAGACCCAGGGTGCCCTTGGCATCACTCTCACCCTCTGCCAGCATGTCCTCCCTGCTCTGACAACGGGCGTGCATAACGGGGCAGCTGCAATGCAGCAGGTCTGCCCACCCCTTCAGTTCAGGTAATGCCGTTGTGAATCTTCCAGCCGCTGGTTGGGCCCTGGGCACCACAGGCAGCCCCTCACCTAAGCCAGGGCCCCCTCCTCTTACAGCAGCAAGGGAGCCTGGGGCCCCAGGCCTGTCGGGCTCCTTGTCTCCCAGCACCCGCTTTTGGGAAATGACTTTTCCTCTTCGAGCTGAACCACTCTGTCCATATTACACAGAAGCCATATTTGTACGGGGGGGCGGGGGGAAGAGGTGCCGTTGTGCTGTGTGTGTCTGTCCGGGGTGGGGGGTGGGGGAAGGGCGCAGGTAGGGGATCGTGTATCTTTATAATCTTTCTAACTCTCCTGTGCTAATCTCAGAGGGGCCACCCTCAATATATCTGGATTATCCGTGTCATTCGGCTGCCTCCTTTCTGCTGCTCTCGCTGCTGCTGGGATGCATGTATATAAGGGCTACTTTTTGGTATCCCTCGTACCTGTTACTGGTACCTCAAGGGGTGGTGTGTCCCTTGCCAGGCCACTCTGCCAAGAGCATCTGTGTATGGAAACACTATAACTTTCCAAGGGAGAGAAGCGTGTTCATCCCCTTTCGCTGGGCCCTTCCTTTCCAGGGCGTTTTGAGGGGTGGCGTCTGACTGCTCTCCCCAGCCCTCTGCCAGGCATTGCCGGACAGCGTTGAGATGGAGGTGCGGACATGTCAACACCATCCAGGACAGCTGCACCAGACCTTCACCAAACCCTTTCTAGCCCCGTTCATGTTGAACCTGAAACGTGAGCTACTGTCCTGGGAGGAAAGGGTGAAATCTCTGCAAGGTCTGAGGTCTTTGCCTCCACATGCTCCTACATGAGTGGGACGGAAGATCCTTGACAGAATTGGGGTTAAAACATCTCATGCCTTCTCGAACAAATTAAAGTGTCCCCTAACCAACCCTCTCTACATTGTTCTGACTGGGACACTCCATGATTCACCCCTTCTCAGGTCAAGGCCACGTCTCCCCATCTGAGAAAGTAAAGAGCAAGTGATGAAACAGCAGAGATCCTGGGAAAGCAGCTATGGGCAGGGGCAGGGCCACCAACGAGGAGAGGCCTCAGCTTAGGAGGATCCACCTGCAGTGTAGATGCTCTTGCTCTGCCAGCCAGAGACAAATAGCTTTGCCCGCCACCCCACCCCGCGGCCCACATAAGAAACTTTACCTATTGCTAAGATGCCTGGCCAATGAAGCAGTTCCAGAGACTTTATGTCCCCCAGCAGAAATATGAGTAGAGATTACCCTGTGGGCAACAGTCCCATTTTAAAATATGTTGTCCCATTGTCCCCCAGAGCCTACTTTTACTTGTCAGACCATGTGTTCTGCTTCGTATGCAAGATGCATTCCCTGCGCCCATAGGTGGCTAGGCAAATGCCCAATTGCTCCCTGAAGCAGCTTCATTAGGCAGCCCTGACAGCCATCCCAGCCCTCCCTCCTCACACTGCAGCACACAGACCTGGAGATAGCGATACCCACACCCAGACACCCGCCTAGCCCTCACACAGATATGTGCACACTGATACACAGCACACACACACACAGATGGGTAGGTATGCCCTCACACCCAGTCTGATACACTCAGAGCCCAGGCCCACGTGCATACCCCTCAGGTGAACGAATCCCACCAAAGCACACTAACAACTCTCCACAACACTTGGCTTTGGGACTGTCTTCCTTGGCTCAAGTTCAAGGAGATGGAGGAACAGTGAGCGACCTCAGCTGCCTTTTCACTCCCACTTCCCAGCACCTCTCTTATCTCTGCCTCACAAACCACCCCTGACCCCTTCTTCCTTCCTTGTGCTTGAAGAATCTCCACTTGCTGGAAAGCCCCCTGGTTTCTCAGCCTCCCTTTCACTTCAGGAAAATGCCCACTTTGTGGTCCCCACCTTTTTCCTTTCCCGCCTGCAGTCCAGACCAGTCGATCCACCCAAAAAACAGGAAGCCTGGGGGCCAGTGCCCCATGCAGACCTGAGGCTTGGGCAGGCAGTGGGTGGAGGGGTTGAAGACTTCCTGAACACCCCCATGGCCCTGCCCGGAAGCTGATGGCCCTCATTAGTCCTGGGCACTTATCTTGGAACCACAGGCACTGACAGAGCCAGAGCCAGAGCCAGAGCCAGAGCGGTCTCAGCCGTTCTCTCTGCCCGCCCTGAGCCCAACAGTGCCATGGGGAACTGTCTGCACCGGGTGAGTACAGGGGCCGAGCCCCACAGCCTCCACAATCCCCTTCTGTTGTCCCTCCTGTCTTAAGACCTCTTCCCTTTACTCCTCATCTCATATCCCTTCCCTTGGTTTTCTCTCATTTTAAAACATCTTTTTTCTTCTCTCCTTCCTATGCCAGCCTCCAAGCTCCCCATTGTTTTCCTCCTGGTCTGCCTTTCAGTCGGTTCCATCCAGGTCCTGCTCCTCCCATTCCTGCCTGCCCATTACCCCTTCCCTGGCTTTTCCGTGACTCTTCATTCCTGCACAGACTCCTCTCATCTCCCTGCTGAGTCCTTGTCCTCCGTCCTCACTGCATCCAGCTCCCACGGCTCCCTTGTTCCCTGACCCAAGCCTCCCCTCTGTTCTCCCCTCCCACCTTCCACTGGGCTCCCAGGACACATTTCAGTGGGGTAACTGGCTGCTCTGATTCCCCCCCACCCCGTATGTCCTCCAGGTGGAGCCTGCCCGCTTATCTGAGGAGAACTTAACTCAGCTGATACTTGATGATGAATCTTGGAATTATTCTGACTATGGGAACGATTCCCTCACAGGCCTTGACTACGACAGCAGCCTGGAAGCAGCGGCCCCCTGCCACTCCTGTAACCTGCTGGACGACTCCTCGCTGCCCTTCTTCATCCTGGCCAGCGTCCTGGGCATCCTAGCCAGTGGGGCTGTGCTCTTCGCGCTTCTCAGACCTCTCTTCCACTGGCAGCTCTGCCCTGGCCGGCCCATCCTGGCGCAGTTGGCTGTGGGCAGTGCCCTCTTCAGCATCGTGGTGCCCATCCTGGGGCCAGGGCTAAGCAGCACCCCCAGCACCGCCCTGTGCAGACTGGGCTACTGTGTCTGGTACGGCTCCACCTTTGCACAGGCTCTGCTCATAGCGTGCCATGCCTGCCTGGGCCCCAGACTGGGTGCAGGCCAGGTCCCAGGCCTCACCCTGGGGCTCACTGTGGGACTTTGGGGAGTGGCTGCTCTATTGGCCTTGCCAATCACCCTGGCCAGTGGCACTTCCCATGGAGTGTGCACCCTGATATCCAGCAAGGACCTGAAGATTTTGCAATTCATACACACTGTTGGCTGTCTTGTTGTCTTCGTCTTATTGCCACTGGGTTTGTTGGGCGTCAAGGGGCTGATGAAGGCACTGGGCAGGGGGTCAGGCCCCTGGGTTGATATCCTCTGGGCCTGGTTCATTTTCTGGTGGCCTTATGGGGTGCTTCTGGGACTGGACTCCCTGGTGAGGTTCAGGTTATTGCTGCTGCCAACATGTCTGGCCCAGCAGGTTCTGGACTTGCTGCTGAACCTGACAGAAGCCCTGGCAATATTGCACTGTGTGGCTACGCCCCTGCTCCTGGCCCTGTTCTGCTACCAGGCCACCCGCACTTCCTTGCCTTCCCTGTCCCTCCCTGCAAGATGGTCTCATCTGGACACCCTTGGAGACAAATCCTAGCTTTCTTCCCACCTGTCAACCTGAATTAAAGTCTACATTACTTTTATGAAGCAGGCGGTTTCTTATTTTGTCTGGGGATGAAAAGAAGAGGAAGGAGAGTGGAAAGAAAGAGACATTTTATGTCAGACTTTCCTGCCAGTGTCTTTTTCTCTGGGTGTCCTGGAGAGAAAGTGAATGACCTATAAACATCCTCAGGGCACACAGATGTTCTCTTAAGGAGGTGGGGTTACTGCCATTCCCAGAGGGAAGAGAAGAGGTACCAGAGCGTGAGGGGAGCAGCTAAGCCCCCAAAACTAGAAGCAAGGGCTTAGCAGCTGAAGAAAGAAGAGAAACTGTTGCAGAAAGCAAATGGAATAGGAACCAAAACCCACAGAGAAAAAGGGAGAAGTGACGATAAAGCCCAGAGCAATACTTTCTCTCGCATGTCTGACACATCCAGCCTCCCTCTCTGTCTTCTATCTCCTCTCTGGTGTTGGTTAGAGATCAGGGCAGTGGTGGGGGAGTTACTTAGTCCTTCCACCTGGATACACTTTCCCGAGAACATACTAAGATAATTTTCAAAGCCACCTCCTAGGAGTCATCTCTCCCAGGTTTCTCAGCATGACCCTGATTCTTGTGTGTGTGTGTGTGTCCGTTATAGACCTGCTAGAGCCCACATTCATATTAGATGTGTGCACGTGATAACGTATGTCCACCCATGTGCTTGCATCTCCGTCAGTGTCTGAGCCACGCACACCGGTGTGTGTGCACCGACCTCGCTCATGGCCCCACCCCCTACTTAATTCTGCACGCATCTCTGTTTTCAGGATATGGAATCAGGATTTATGACTCACTCCTTAACCAAATGAGTTTTCTGTACCCTGGTTTTTTTGCCTAGTCTTTTCTGTGTAGGATGTGTGGAGGGAAGAAAAGATCAAGAAGTTGTGAAGGGCGGAGAAACTTAAAGGGGGATCTGATTCATCTTCTGCTTGGAATTCCCCAAATTTCCCTTTCAAAACCCCAGCTTTTAAAATAAACCTTTCTTTCTCACTTACATCTTTCCTTCCACCTTCCACACCATACCCCAATATCCTGGGCGCCTCTTCCACAAATACGCCCCTGATCCTCCAGCTGCTTATTCGTGACCTTAGAGGCTTTTTCCGCAACCTCCGCCTAGCCAAATTTAGGTGGTGATTAGAAGGAATAAGACCCTTTTCATAAGGGGCACAGCTTTTACCACCACCAACACATTTGCCCTCTCTCCAAGGGGCCATAAAACAATGAGCTCCTCCCCGCAACCTAACTAAAGGCTGGGAAAACTTGAGCAGCTACCTCATCTCTGTTTGAATCCAATTACTGTCTTTCCATTTTTCAAATATGTGCTGTGCCTGGCTTATTCCTTAAAATGTTTCTGCTTGACTCTCTGGGCTTGGGAATAAATAGGCGAGTGCAGGAGAGGAGGGGAGATCAGTTAGAATATCTCAGGCAGGAGGGTGCAAAAGGCTTGGGGAATTTTCCTGGGTGGGTGCCATGATAAAGCCTCTAAATCTCCCACCTCCTGTCTCTTAGCAACCACCAGGGTTAGCTCCTGATTGGTGCATAAAAAATTGGAAGGCGGGATTTAGGGACCGATTGAAACGCGGGAGGCATTCTGAAACAGAAAGGAAGGAAGGGAAAATGAAGAAAAAGGAAATCATTTACAGACCTAAATTATGCTCAGGTCTCCAACCACCGTTCAGAAATGCTTCCTAGTATTTTCTTTCTCTCCTGTTTCTTTCCTGTTTTCTTTCCAGGGTCCTCTCAAATTTCTCCCCTCCAACCCTTGACCACTCTCTCAATCCTGCCAGATGTTGCCCTCCTCCCTTCCAAGGTACCGATTTGGACGCTGACCTAGTTAAGAGGGATGAGAGGGTGTTTTTGACTCCCTGAATCTTCCGGTGTCAACCTGATGCTAGGGAGGCATAATTTAAGCCCACTAGGCTTTTCTTAACACCACCCCCCCACCCCAACCTGGAGCATCCAAATAGAAATCCCTCCTGCTTCAGTCCAGAGAGAACTCCAGACTCCAGGGTAAAGCCCAGCAGCTATCACACCCCGCACAAAGGGGAGGCAGAGGCAGAAGTCCGCAGCTGATAAGAGGTCAGAGCAGGCTGGAGACAGTGCCCCCAGGACTGCTCCTCCTCAGACCCACACCTTCTGGCTTTGCCCCAGTCACTTTGGGGGCTGCCCTCTCCCTGCCATTGTCTGCGTGGCAGTTGGAGAGTTCCTCCTTAAGTCTAACCCTGACCTCAGTCCTTTCTTTACAGCCCTGGGGGACCTGCTACCCCACGCATTTAACCCCCTCCATGCCACCAACCACTCTAAAATTGGTCTGAATCTGGCGTCTTTTCTGCAACCCTTCAGGAATAGAAATCTTGTTTCCTTAGAACCCTTAAGAATTTAATCTTAGGGTTGGCAGAGACTTTAGCTGTGTCTGAGTTATTGGGCCTCCTGGCTAAAGAAAAAATCCTCTCAGAAAAATGAGAGCCAGAGTGGCAAGCTCTTGGGAGCACAGAAAGCCTCAGGGAAGGTCAATTTGCATTGCTTTTTTTTAAAGGAGGGAGACCTATTGTTTGAGGTAAGTTTGAACATCACATTGATGCCGTCATTCTTTTATTTCAGGCTGGGCCCTCTCTGGAGGATTTAGGAAACAAATGCCTGGTCCTCACACCCTTTTGCCCACCCCTATTTTGCTATACTCCAACTCCATCATCACCTTCCTTCTGGAGCCACCCTCATAGGAATTCTGAATGAGAACTTCACTGGGATTTCAAACCCAATTCTTCGCCAAGTCTAATTGCCAGGGATTTGCATGAAAACCATCGTATGCTATCTAATTATTCTGACAACAGCAGCCCGCCGTCTGGGCACAAGGAGAATCACAGTTTTAATTAACAATAATGCACCTTGCAGACGAATGTGACTGTTTAGGTTAATTAACAAGTCCAAGTCCTTCCAAATCATCTCTCAACATCTTCTAGGTGATTTGGGCAGGAGGGGTGTGGGGCACACCAGGGGGTGGGGGTGTTTAGAAATCAGTTCAGCACAAATCTATGTTAGCTTTCATCTTTTCTATAACTTTTTGGTGAAGGAAAGAATGAATCTCTATAAGACAGCCCCTGGGAAATTGGTTTAGGGAGATTTGGGAACATCACTTAAGGGGGATTTATCAGCCATCTTATGCCACATTTAGGTTTAGGAAATCTTTGGCTTGGCACAGTAGCTCATGCCTGTAATCCTAGCACCCTGGGAGGCCGAGGTGGGAGGATCGCTTGAGGTCAGGAGTTCGAGACCAGCCTGAGCAACAGTGAGACCCCATCTCTACTAAAAACAGAAAAATCAGCCAGGCGTGGTGGTGGCATGCACCTGTAGTCCTAGTTACTAGTGAGGCTGAGGCAGGAGGGTTGCTTGAGCCCAGGAGTTTGAGGTTGCTGTGAGCTAGGCTGATGCTATGGCATTCAGCACTCTAGCCTTGGCTACAGAGTAAAACTCTGTCTCAAAAAAAAAGAAAAGAAAAGAAAAGAAAAGGACGTCTTTCAGACAGATTTTTATAAATAAGAAGAAATAAGTCCTTGTAATTCGTAAGTATCTCTAAGTCATTACCTAGTCAATTGAAAACTTGGTGTCTAGCATGAGACCCTGAATTTCCCCATGGCTGCCATTTCTGCCCTCCTTTGTTTGCATGTTCCTAGCATGTTTATGAGCACTTAAAGTTGCTGACTTCCGAAGATTTCCCAGGTATTTTTTCCTAGGTAGTTCTCTGTGTCCTGGAAGAATACACTGTATGTATCTCCAACTGCATCTTTCTGTCTTTCTAGTTTTTCTAGAAGTGTGGACCTTATCTTCTCCCTCTAAATCAGATATTACTATATTGGTGGGGGAGGGGGAGAAGAATGTTGTAGTCCTCTTAGAAAATCCAATGAAAGTAATAAAGTCTCTCTTTAGGAAAGTCTAATATTATACCCCCAATTTGGCATTTAGTTGCCCCCTGCTGCACTTAGAGTTAATCCCAAGTACTTCTGCACTATCTGACAGGACTTCCATGATCAGTCCGTGGCTTTGTCACCCCCCTGCTCACTAAGCTTTATGCCCAGTGCCAACTTTTGTTCTTTCAAGGGGCAAACCTCTTTTCTACTCTAAGAGTCTTTGCACTTGACATTTGCTCTGTCCAGAACGCCCTTTCCTGTGCTCTTTAGGAGAACAGCACCTTCATCCTTGGGGTCTCCATGTAAATATCACCTCCTTAAATACTGACCTTCCCTGACATCCAATGGGATGTAGCCCCAGCTGCCCCGTGCACTCAATTATTCCCTACCAATTCACCTACCAATTCACCGGGGATGTTTCCTTTGTAACATTTATCACATGCTAAAATTGTCTTGTTTATTTATTTGCTTACCAGTTTATTGCCTGCCAACCCCGCCCCCTCCTTCACCACTAGAAAATAAGCTCCAACTGTGCAAAAGTCTTTTCTCTCTTGTGACTGGCACACGGTCAGAGCTCAGGATACGTTTATAACATAAGTAAATTAATGAATTAAACTGGCATCAATGAAGTTTGGTTCCCCACACTGGAGGGTTCATTGTCCAATGGGGAGGACAACCAAGTAAGCAAATCATTGGTGAGAAAACTGACTGGAAACTGACCTCCTCTCCCTAAATCCTCCAGAGGATCAGTATCTCTCCCACGCATTTGACCCTTTGGGTGCTGAAGTGACTGGAGAACTGTCAGGACAAGATTTCTTGCCTGTGGACCTGTTCTCTGTGTCAATTTACGGCTGATTGGAGCTCGGGACTTCACCACATTGCCTGAGCCGCACGTTGGAGGAACAATGTTTCTTTCCTTTGGGATATTGCCGGGCTTTGGACAGCAGGAGAAGGCTGGGAAGGCTTGTCATTTTTCATCTTTAGTTGAGGAAAAGTGAGTCACGGAGACTCCCCCAGAGATCTAGGAGACAAAGTCCTTCACTGGCTCAGAATCAAATTTGAAGTCCAGCCACCTCCTCGGATTTCATCACAGTCAGGGAGAGAGCCCACACTCTCTGGACCCAAAAGTCATTGTCTCCACTGTTTCCTCCCTCAGTTTTCCCTCCTCCTTTGTGGTTTCAGCTTAGTGCCCCTGCCATCCTTGCCCCTGCTCCCCATGAGCGCCGGCTGCTTCTCTCACCTTCTGGGCTCTGTCGCCCCCCTGTGTCAATTCATCTCGCTGCAGCTCTGGGTACTTGGGTTAACCCTTTAAGACACTTAGGGGTGTATAATTCATTTCGTATAAAGAATTTATTGAGTACCTACTAAGTTCAAGATGCTATGAGAGGTACTGAAAGACACAGAAATGAATCATATACAATTACAGACATAAGCATTTCTCTGAATCCATCTGTTTCCCTCCTGTCCCTTTCTTTCCTTCCTTGGTTCTCAGAATTTCCCAGTCCTCTCCCAGACAATCTTGAATGTATTTTTGGATCCCTGGATGCAGAGAAAAATCCACAAAGCTCTCAATCCCCTAGACTTCTCATACCAAGCTTCTATTTCACAGCCAAAGACCCATAGCAAATCTCAAAGCCCCTGGTCATTGCATGATCCTATCTCACTGTCACATCCAGGAGTATTTTTTATGTGCAGACACAGAGAAGATAAAAGAATAAATGGCACTTGCCCTTACATGCTTTCCCAAGGTGGTTGTGGTAGATTCTGGAAGCCAACAAGCTAAAAGCCAATTACCCAGAGGAGAGAGAATGCGTGTGGGGCATTGGAGAAGAAAGCTCTTTACAAATTAGTTGGCTCTTTTCTGTCTGTGACCTGAGAAAGAGGTGAGGATGAAGTGGTCTGCCTCTGCCACTAGCCCGGAAGCTCCTAAAGACACAACCATGCTTCTCATACTGACCATGGTCCCCCTATGCTCCAGAAGAGGTCTGCTTACCTCACACACTTGGGTGGTTGATGGGGGGAGATCCACGGAAAGCTTTGAGAAGTGTGACAAGAACAAGGGGAAGGAAGGTCACCAGGCTAGCAAAAATTACAGAAATTTAAAAAAAAATTAAGAAAGATTAACACAAAACCTGCATTTTAAAAAAGCGATTGTGCA
Source organism: Lepilemur ruficaudatus (assembly GCA_963574885.1). Taxonomy (NCBI): domain Eukaryota; kingdom Metazoa; phylum Chordata; class Mammalia; order Primates; family Lepilemuridae; genus Lepilemur; species Lepilemur ruficaudatus. The sequence goes on from CAUYRT010035215.1 coordinate 49,684, forward strand.
AAAATAGGATGGAAGAGACCTGGCTCAACAGAAGTTCTTGTTTAAAAAAAAAGACTTAAAGGTTTCACTTGGCCACATGCTAAAGATGATTCAATAGTGCGTGTGGTAGCCAAAACGCTAATGCAGACTCCGGCTGCATTAAGAGACACAGTGTACAGGACAAGGGAGGGCACAGCACCACTCCTGCCCCGGATAGGCCATATTTAGAATAGAGTGCTCAGCTCTGGATACCACATGTCCAAAGGGCCACCAACAAATGAGAACTCTTAAGAGTCACCTGGAATGGTGACAATCTAAAGACCTTGCTGCTTCTATAAGGAGAGGCTGAAGGTGCAAGAAGGTGGGGGGTGGGGAAGGTGAGGGAGATTTTCACAGGAAAAGTGTAGAAAATATATAGCCGTCTTTGATTCAATAGTTGTGCTGTAAGAAAAAGCATTAGATGTGTGTAGCTTCAGACCTAGAAAGTCTGAAGCTGGATGGGAAGAAATAACAGAAAGACCAGTTTGGCTGAATGTTAGAAAGAGCTTTCCACAATTGAATCTGTGCCACAGATGGCACCTCTGTGCCATTCTGATGGCTGTCTCATTCTTGTTAATTAAAGGAAGGAAGCAAGGAGGGAATGAAGTATGAAGGAGCACACCATGTGTTGTACACTGCTCTGTGTTCTTGTTTTACAGTGGTGAACATATCAGATGTCAGCCTCACCTTTGCAAAGTTTAGAGACTAAAATGAAAGGCAGAGGTTAGACACATAAACAGACAAATAAATTGCAAATGCTGCTATGAGAGAAAAGAACTGGTGTGAATAAGAGGAAGAGAATAAGAACGCAAAAATAATTTGAGTTACGAATTCATAGTTACAGAAAAGATTCAAGCTGAAGCTTGACAGTAACAAATTATCAAAGTATAGCAGAGGGTGTCCCCAGCACTGGGATAGAGGTGGGACCAGTTTAGCAGCTTTCTCCCAAATTAGCAGTGCCTCAGAATTACCTGGAGAGAGATTTTCAGTAAGTTAGACCCAATCCGAGATATCCTTAATCAGAATATTTAGGACTAGAAGACTCTGAATCCCTGTGATTATACATTAAATGAAAGAACACTAGACTAAAATGCATACTCTTTGGTTCTGGTGTCTGGGTCTCATTTGTGATGATTTTAATCTCTTTGCTTGGATTCTGGAATTAAATTTCTCTGGTTCAGAGATGGGATACTTTGCTCTCTTCAGGGCCTGGTTTGTAGAACAACGAAGGGATTCCTTGCCAGATATTAACTTGAACTGATTTTTTCCAAGAGGTCGTACCATACCAGGCACCAATTGCTGGGGAAATATTGTAGCAGGTGCCTGGGGTCCCTCTAGTGGTCAGAAGCTGTCACTTCAGCTCCCACTGCTCTTCCAGAGCCAAGTATGGCCAGAAAACTTGTTGATAGAGGCTCTAAGAAGGATGGATGAAGGATGCCTGGGAAAAGAAAGCAGAGAAGCCTAAAGACATATTTTAGAAAGTTCTTCTCTACAATTAACATTAAAAATTGAGCTGGCAGAACTCAGTAATTTCTTTCCAAATTTCCCCTGCCTCTTTTCACCTTGTCTTGGATGATCTAAATTTAGATAAAGAAGGGGTTGAGGGATATAGATACACAACTTTCACAAACCAGGGTAGACAACTCCCCAGAATCCCAGTCCATCAGTTAGGGATTCCGAGGGTCATGTTCATTCCCTGAAAAGTACAAAATGTTATCAGAGTTGGGTGACCAGATAGAGTACTGGTTTGAGCTGGAAGACTTGGGTTATGCATTTTGGGCTGCATTATCTACCAGCTTTCTGAGCTTTAGTTTTCTCACTTGAGAAAAAGCAAGTAATGAACCTGCTCTGTCTAGCTCACAGGTCTGATGTAAAGATTAAATGAGCCAACAGATGTGGAAGCTGTAAAATGAATTACACCAGAGAGGAAATATACTGCAATTAGTATTAAAAAAGAGTTTGCCCTGCAGGCAGTTGGGAAAATGTCTGTTGTCTTTTGGGGCCATCTCACCTAAACATAAGTTCTCACAAAGGCAGAAGCTGGACTGCTGAGTGTTACCCTTCCAGCTCTGTCCTTGGGTGTCCATGCAGCACTGTGACCAAAGGACTCATAGAATCTTCCTGAGACAGTGTTTAACAGAAAGCTTTAAGGAAGCATTCATTCCTTTAAAAGAGAGTCAACATGGGGTGGGAGGCGGAGTGGGGGGTAGGAGTGGTGGTAATGGGGGCTATTGGTGGGCATTTTGCTGGCATTTGGGCTGGCCTTTGCTGCATTACAATATTCTTTAGAACAGAGCATAAAATGCTCTTGGACTGCCAAGAAACAATGGCACCTTTGCAGTGCCTTTGATCATATCTAACCTCATTACAAGGACCCTAAAATGACCACATCCTCTCACAATCATCTCCTTTAATTTCCATTCCTTGGACTCCTTATTGTTGTGGGAGTCTGGAGTAGTTGGGAAGTCTGTGTATCAGACGCTGAGCTTCCCCCAACTCATTGAAAATACATTAATGTTACTTACTCTACTAATGCCACTCAAAGTATGGGCTATGGATCAATAGTGGCATCACCTGGGAGCTTGCAAGAAAGGCAGACTCTCGGGCCCCACCCAAGACCTGCTGCTGATTCAGAACCTTCACTTCAACAAGATCCTGCATGATTTGTTTGTACATTGAATTTTAGGAAGTGCTCCACATTTTATTGTCTATTCGACATGGACTCCCATCTCCCACCCCACTGCCACCTCCAGCTGTCTCCTTGCTATCCCAACTCTACCTCAAAATTCAGGAATCACCTTGCATTGAGGGCAGGCCTGCACACACACTTAGTTCCCAGGCTTTAGAAAAAGTGACAATAAGCCATATCCCCAATTCTTTCCCAGGCTCCCTGTGTCCTGGAAAAGCAGGCCTTCCTCAGACCTTCCCCCCAATGGCACAGGGCTGATGGCTGAGGGCTGAGGGCTATGTGGCAATGGGGAATACAACATTTCTATCTTTCTTTCTTCTGCTCTGGGTGGAAGGGACCTCTAGGAAATGTGACCATGGGAAATTGTCACTACATCAGGCATGAAGGGAAGGCAAGATGGGAAGAGATGCTGAGGGGTGCTGAGGAGCTGGCCATGGAATGGAGGAGAACACTCCCTGCAGACAGCAGAGAGGGCACACAGGCGCACACGGGGTCTCATGCTATGTACCCATAGACATGGGACAAGCGAGCACATGCACGTGCATGTGTGTGCCCAGCCACACATGGCCTACTGCATCTAGACCCTGTGTCTGGGTGCCATGTCCTTCAGGCTGAGGCCATGCCTCCCCATTTCCAGTGACCAGACTTTGTCGGCCTTTGGAGGCACAGACCCCTCCCAGCCCAATCTCCACTCCACACACACTCCGCTGATACCTGCAAGGACTGCTATTAGAGATCGCTCTCTCACTGGCAAACACTGCTCTCTCCTGTGTTCCTCTTCTAACACGGACATTTCTCTAGGAGGGGTGATGAATTAAATAACGGACACTATGTGCAAGTTAATGTACCAGAAATGTTGCCACAAGGAGGGTCAAGAGCAACAGGAGAAAAGCCAGCAGCTGAGGAGGGATAAGGAACTCAATGGATGAAGAAGCAGAGATGGGGGAGCCCGAAAGCCTCAGAGTTGTGCTGAGGAGCAGTTCTGGTCCACACTGTAGGATGTTGGCCTGGATGACACAGGTCCAGCTTTTCAGGGCAGATGGGAGCTGGTATTCCAGCCTCCTGATGGGCCTCCCAGGCTCCAGCCTGACTCTCCCCAAGACAATTCTACCTGGAGTCAAAGAGATTCTTAAAGCATGATAGTCTATCCACTCCTCCAAGTATCCCTGCTTCCCATCATCCTAGAGTAAAGCCAGCCTTAGCATGGCTCCCAAGGGCCTTCCTAACCTTCCCCAAACCTGCCTCTCCAGCCTTGCCAATCACGCCATGTTTCAGACATGATGAATGGCAAGGGGGTCCCCCAAAGCAAGCCATCTTCTTTCATGCCTCTGTCCTTTGCATGGGGCTGCTCCACTGGCCTGGGAAGCTCTCAACACCTCCCCTTCATCTGTCCAATGCCTACTTGTTCTTCCAGACTTAGCTCAGATGTCCCCTGAGTTTCAACCATCCTCCATGTCCCTTCAGGCTGGGTTGGTGAATTTGGTGTGCCTACTGTGTACTCCCAAAGCATCTTGGGTACATAATTATTGCCCTGTGTTATTTAACTGCCATCCTTGTATGTTGCTCCCACTAGACTAAGTTTCTTACAGACAGAAGTATGGTTGTTTTATCTTTTGATCTCTAGAACATAGCCCAGTGCTGGACACATAGAATGCATTTTGAATGTGTGCTCTGTAAATTAATGCATGTATTGAGAGGTTAAGTACAGAAACCTTTGTGGGCTGATGAACTCCTTTACAGAAAAGAGAAATGGGATCCTCCACCCAAAATTATGCAACTTGTCCAAGTACAAACTGTTAGGAACCAGAAAAACCTAAGATTTGAACCCAGGTCTCTGTTCCAGAATGAATGCAAAGCCCTCGCCCCCTCCTCTCTCATGTGTGCAGCTGGTGGTGAGTCACAACAGCACAGCCCTGTTGCTATATTTCCCATCACAAATTCCAGACATTCAGCTATGACCTTCTGGGAGGAAGCTTAAAGTGAATCAGGTTTTGCCTTCTTGTTTTACAGGTGATGGCTGAGGTGGGATGTGGAAGGTTCCCAGGTTATTGTGAGACTCAGAGCAACATGATAATGTCAGATTATCACACCATGATCTGGGCCAGAGATGGCAGGGGCTGGGGATGAAGAAGGGGACAAGGATCAGACAGCCTGCTTTCTCCTCATCAGATCAAGTGAATTAAAACAACATGTACTTGTTGACCGTGAGCCTTCCTAAGGTGGCTGAGTCCCCTCCCAAGCTCCAGCTATGGGAGGAAGGTGACCAGCACAACAAAGGGTATGTTTCTGCAGCTTCCGCCTCAGCCCAGAGGGAAAACTGGGCAGAATCCCTCATTTAGAGCCCACTTCCTTCTGGTCTCACCACAAGAGGCCACATCCAGATGGAGAAGACAGTTAAGAGGGTCGCTCATTTACATATATTTGCATTTGCTTGCACATTTGCATATCCGCACAGACCGTGTAGTTCATTCTCAGGCAATTTTCAAGTAAATGCCATTATTGCCACCTTCAGGTTGTCACGGACAGAGTTTGCTCTTCTCACTTTCCTTCTCACCCGCCCACAGCCCGGGGCCCTGCGGGCCGAGCGGGCGCGCGCGGCGTCGGGGACGGGCGATCGGACGAGCCGGGCCCCAGCGCCCTCCCGCGGGGCGGCGGCCGGTCACGCCTGCTGGGCGGTTCGTGCTGAGATAACACTCCGCGGACAGGACTGCACGTTCTCGGCAGTCACACGGTTTTTCACTGGTAAAGGGGCAGTGCGCTACAAAAACACCCTTTTGGCACACGGGACAGTGGGCAGATGACGAGCATTGTATGAAGACAAGCTGCGAAGTCAGGCATCGGGTCCCAGTCCCTTTAGAGTCTTTTCCTCCTTCTATCCCCCCGGGGGGGGGGGGGGGGCGCGGCCCCCGGGGGCCGGCGGGCGGGGCCGGCCGGCGGCGCCCCCCGGGGGGCGCGGCCGCGGCGCCGCCCCCG